>BGPR01010423.1:0-52567 GCA_013235015.1 Araneus ventricosus
TTAAGCGACGATATACAAGCTGCTGTTAAATTTGATTTTCGCATAATAGAGCAATCTGAGCCTAATTGAAGTTCCGATGTATAAGAAGACTAAAGACTTTTAACTAATGGACTCTGTTTTGCAGTGAGGAATCAACTACAAAATGTACATTTTGAGATATACAGTGGAACTTCGCATAACGAGCAAAATAAATTGTAAAAAAATGACTCGCTTAACGAGTGACGAGAAGAGGGAAAGTTCTGGACTGTGCGCCTACTACATAAATCCGTCTTTAGCACTCCTTCCGCTAATATCTTAATGTCGCTTGTGATCACATATTTTGATAAGCATATGCTCAGATATATTATTTGTGATTTTTTTGCCCAAGGTTTAATAAGCCTTGCAAAAATGCCCCCGAAGAAAAAGCCACAAGAAAGCATCCATAATAGAAAAAGAATAATAACCGAACAAATGAAACATAAAATCATTCAAAAACGAGTTCGAGGAGTGAGTGTGGCTGATATAGCAAGCACATAATAATCGGCCTATATCAACGACTAGTACGCGCACGTCGTTGCCCGTGAAATCAGGACTTCAACAAAATGAAAAAAAAAGCGCCCATAATGACACGAAAAAGTTTTGAGAACAAAATCAAAACAAAAGATACACATTATTGATTTTCCTGCTTATTTTTCTTCGCGATAATGGCATTTGAACTGTAGGGAAACAGTACAGAGTACGCGGAAAGAGCAATACATATTCAATCAAATATAACCCAAAATGAAATCATAAATCAAAATAAAAAAGTATCAAAACAAATGAGCTCAAATCTAGAAAATAACCAAACCAGAACCACAGAGAAGAACTCTATGACCAAAAAAGGGACAAAACGTAATATATATCCGATCGAGTAATAACGCACGAATGAAATTATTCTTAGTCATTTCCCACTAAGAATGCCTCTTTTGAAAAGTAGTCGCCGAAATATACTTCACAAGAACTCAATAGCGCCAACAACGCCGGTCCGTTAAAATGAGTAATATCCTCTGGATCGTAAAGCCACATTACCCCCTTCGTTATCTCCCCGGTTCAATTTTTAGAACGTTACCTTGCGCGAAAAGCTATGGTCCGTTTCACGCAGATAGTAAAGAAACTCTTTTAGCTCATCACGGGAAAAATTTTTCTCAGTTTTCAGCGAATTACGTTAGAAGTTCAAAACAAACTAATCACTCAGGTCAGAATTTTCCAGCACTGCTTAATTTACGACTAAACCACTGCATCCTAAGAAATGATTTCAAATTATTCCTAGCGAAAGATACTAAAAAGCAAGGAGAGAATAATTCCGAAAGATGGCGCCAGACGTAGCCAGGGAGAAACTGGCCGTTTCGGAATAGTTCTTCATTCGAAACTTTTTAACCCTCTAAGAAAAAAAATATTAAAAATGAACGGACAAAGATATTTTAACCGTTCTTGTTTAAAATCACGGAGAAATGTTATATATATTACGTCAAGAAATTTCAAACTGATAACGAAATTAGAACGTCAGATGCAGGAAATTGAAATTAAAAATCCAATTTTTTAGTCCCTTAACCGATTATTTTTTTTAAATTTCTCAAAATTCAGTAAGTTATGTTAGACGTAAGAAACAAACTTCATTAGAACGGAAATCGTTTGCTCTTTCCGATGGTGTATCTATTTTTGTCGTACAATGTTCCAAAATCATGGTCTTAAGAAATTAGTGCGAAAAATCACCCAAAACAACACAAAATATTAAATAAAAATCTTTCTAGATAAAATTTTAAAATTTAGGCTTCGAGGTGCATTGAGTCACCATTACGAATACCTGTGTGAAAATTTCATGACTATAAGTGCTATATATTCGTCTGAACATCGCACACACACAACACGCACAGACAATCACAAACATTTCCTTCTATAAGTATAGATTTACACTATCCTCAAGAACAACGACATTATTATAGAGAGATGCTTCAAAGGGAGTGACAAGAGTATCTATGCAACTTCTTGACGATGTTGAAAGGTTGCTTCTCATATGGATGCACGAAAAGCAATTGCGAAGCGACAAAGAGAGCATTATTTGTGAAAAGATAAAAGTGATTTTTGCCGACATCGTTAAGAAGACGCCAGGATCATCAACTACCGAAGAAGTATTTCAGGAAAGCCGTGGATTATACATATAATTTTTTGACTACTTTTTCAGCATGGATCGCAGTATCGTATTGGATCGCAGGATCGCAGTACACCAATTTATATGGAAAAAAATTGTTTCGCTTAACGAATGTTTAGCATTACGAGTGAGCTTCTGGAACGAATTATACTCATTAAGCGAGGTTTCACTATAACTGATGTCGCAAAACGTAACAAAAACTGTGGTGTCAAATTTTTTTGTGTTATAGCATTATAAGTAATCTGTTGCGTAACGTATTTCAGCTTAATTTCGCAAGGCAAGCTGTACACACATAGGTAAAATGTTCCACAGTCAAATCGAAAATTGGTGGAATTGGTTTTGTATTGCGTATCTGCTTCCCGTTATATCGACGGCTCCATTCTCGTGTATCTGTGCTTAATATGCGAAAGAAAAATAATGCGTATATATTTATGCCAATCTTTGTATAAAGCACCGCTTGTTTGAAAGGGTAAATAGACAGAAGTTTGTAATGAAACATTTAAAAAATTCGTTTTGAATTGCATTCATTTGAGGGGCTTGATGGGCATGATGTTTAATCATACTATTTCAATATTTAAGAAAAGTCTTGAGCTGATGACGTTTATGGCTAGAATATAGAAGATTCTCTGAATAATTAAAAGACTGATGAAAAGTAGAAGGCAAAATACATGTATTACAATATGGTGTTTAAAATCTGACTCGTATCTACAATTCTAGCTATAAAACCATATAACCAAATTCATCCATCTAGCTCATCGCTTTTATGGGTTGTTTATTTGAAGGAAATCTTCAATCTGTGTATAAAAACAACATACCGAATTCCATCAGTCTAGAATGTCACGTTTTTGAGTTACCGTGTTCACAGGCAGGCCAACAGGCATAATTCTAATTTTCGGACTCACGTTCCGGTTTAAAAAGAAACCGCTTTTTTTTTTGAGGATTACAATACTTTCTCTTTGAACACTTCCTAAGGTTCGAAACCCAATTCCACTAAGAATCCACCATGTATGTGGACTTGGCGAAAGTTAAATCTGATGGATGTCACAGGTCCAGCTTCCTCCTGTAGGTGTAAGGAGTGGGGGAGGGTGCCAACTCAGGTGTTTTAGTTCAGCTCAGTTTGGTTTAGTTATATTAAAGTCCTGTTTCAGAGCAATACCATGGCTATTTTGGGACGGTCCTAGTCATTTTGAATCGCGGTCAGATGAAGAGGACCACCTGAAGTGGCACGTATGATTTAACATGCAACAGGCCCAATTCACGACGGATCTTCAGTGGAGTCGGGTTTCGATTGTGAACCCTCCGGCTCCGAGGCCGAAACTTCACCACTAGGCCACCGCAGCCACTCAGTTCGGGTGTCGTACTTGTCATCTGACTGACATCATCTATTACTGATCATCATCATTCGATACTACCAGGTCCGACCCAAAATAGTCCTTGTTTCTTCAAAAACGGGACGTTAAGATAACTAAACTTGTATATGAGAAAGTAAGAATCAGCGTTTCAAGTAATTTTATATATCGTGAGGACAGAAGTTTAATTGTATTGGTTATATATTTAAGAAAAGCAAATATTAAAAGCCTCTCGCTGATGTCATTTATGTTAAGAATGTAGAAGATCCTCTGAATCATTAAAAGACTGATGAAAAGTAAAAGGGAAAATTATGTTAGTGTAATAAAAAACAAATATTTTAGAGATAATTACATCAAAGTTGATGAGCCATCACTTGAAGAGTTTTAAATAAAATTTTTAAAAAATGATTCCATTTAGGTATCTACTCAGAAGAAATGCATCCTATCAGATTATTTCCTTTCAAAAAAGTTTATTTCTTATATAACTGCAAGGAAAATCTTTTGTAATAAAAATCAATTTTTATTTCTGCTTAAAAATAATTGATTCCGTTTCCAGAGGATTTTTCGTCAATGCTATTAAGTAAAAAGAAATTGCTGCATTTGCTGCAGAGGATGTTTATGATGCAATTTCAGCTTCCATATTTCGCTAACAAATTATGACGAAACATATTATTTCTACTGATATTTTAGAGTCTTCGAAATATATTTTAAAAATTGGATGGAGACATAAGTTTCTGAAGCTTAGTTTTTAAATATCGCATAGATATTGTTAATGCAGATGGGAACGGAAAAATAATGTTACGTCAAGTTTTTTAAAATGGAGAAGTAATGTTACATAAAGAGTTTTGAAACGGGGAAATAGTGTTACGCAAAGAATTTTGCAAAACAGTTTTGCATATTGAAAACTGTATGTCTAAAGTATTTTATACGACTAGGATTTTTTTATTAGATTTGATACTTATATACTTTATATTTATTACTTAGTTATATTTGATCTTTTAAAAGAATTTAATTTGATACATCATTGTCCTTTTTTAATCATCAGTTTTCATTAAAACTTCATACACAAAATATGTATTTTGAAGAAAGGACAATGTAGACAATGAAAACTTTAAATTTTTTTAAAAAATACCTGTTTCTACATCTGGAATAGAAGTGTTTATTAGAAGAATTATGCTCTGTTTTGACATAATAAATCAATTGCCGCTTAACAACTGTTTTTAATTTCAGGAAATTAACCATAATAAATTTTTAAAAATAAAGCATCTCCTAGCAATAGTCGCTATGTTTAAAATAATACATAACACATAAATACGTAAGGAATTTCCATAGCAGAATGTTCCAAAAAGCATATTGTAGTGAAAGGTGATCTCATTACTAAGCAAGACGTCATTGGGCAATGATATAATGGCGTCTGGCCGTCATGCATTATCTGCGAAATTGAGACTGTGGCTCTAGTGGCATTATTCTACGTGGTAGAACTTCGTGATTTGTCTGGTAGATGGCTGTGAATGCAATGTTTAGTTAATTTAGTTATATTTACGTCCGGTTTTGAAGCAAAACGAGGACTATTTTAGGACGGAACTCCTAATTTTCAACCTCGATCAACTGGCTTGTAAGTAGGAAGAAATATGGTATAAAACGATTAATAACGGTGTGTCTGAGCGAAACAGGGAACGACAAAACAAGTAGCATCGTAGAACCACGGATTGTTCAAAGAAGCAAAACGCACAGCAATCCAATTTTTGCCGCAGAAGATGTTGGTGCACCGACATTTACAATCGAATGAAAAATGTGTATGGGACTGAATGCATGCCACATAATGTAGTTTTTATAAGGGTGTAGTGATTTTAATACGGACTAGTAAGCACGTCTGACTTTCCAGGATCCAGCCAATCACAGTCATTAGTTTAAAAATCACTGCGATCGCAGAAAAATTGACTCTTACAGTTGCTTTCATTTTCACAGAAGTCAAGGCAAGGCAAGGATAGTTCCGATGATCCAGGACAGCAAATGAAACTTTCGTTCCCTATTCATGGCAGATCACTCGAACGGACCTCTCGCATAGATTCTGGTGCTGACATGCAAAGATTGCATGATTAGGTCTTCGCCTACTCGGAGAAAATGCCTGATACAATCGTATAGTAGATGTCCCAGTACAGTCCAAAACTCCATATGAGAGATGTATGTTGGGCAATTCGTCGTATGTGTATTCACCCTAATACAATGATCGATTCTCAAATGCCTGTTTCGGGTGGAAACATCGTGCAGTACAGCTGCCTTGGAATGGCCCTATCGCATGAAGAAGGCATTAGAAAACTCCAACATTATGTAATTCTAAATCTTCTTTGTGCTCCCTACCCCTTCCACAAGTTTGGCACACTGGTGCTGAATAACCGTATGCAAGACCGTGCTAAAGCCATCCGTCTGCTATGATTCGCAAGTGAAGGTGTGCTGTTTCGTTTTTACCGTAAGTAGAACTTAATGAAGTATTACAGAGTGACAAATGAGTGTAATGTAAAACTATATGCAAGAAACAAAATTATCTGAAAAGACCAGCAACTCATGACGTCCACCAACTATCATAATGAACTGTCCAGGAGGCTCTTTGAAAATTTTGACAAATACAGCCAAGTAGCATTACAGACAGTCCAACTTAACGCACCCAAAAAGCAAAAATATCACGTGCCTTTTTAATTGATTAGTACCTTTTCCACTAGAGAACCCCAAATTTGTCAGACCGACAAGTTTCCAAGCCATGGTGGCCTGATAGTTAACCATCATAATACTCGAAAAAATCATAACTCTATTTTGGTTTAAAACACAAATACCCAGCTGGAAATCTCATATGATCAAACAAAAATTATACTAGTAAACTGACGCTTAACAATGTCACTGAAGCAGGGGGGAAAAATGGCCCTAATGCTGTGAGCAGTTCTAATACGATAAGCGACGTCCGTGTCTTTGCTGGTGTCTACACTCCTCCTCTCAGCTGATAATTCCTACTCTTCTTGTATACTTGCACAAAGTGTTAATTATCCCCTGCATTCTCCAGTGACACAATCCACGCCTGTCTCCGTAAACTGAATGGCCTGGTGGCAGGGTCTTGGCCTGATACCGGAGAGTTCTATGTTCGGACTGAATAGCATGAAAAATCCGCCACGCATGTGGGCCTGGCGTATGTTACATCTGATGCCGAGGGTCGGACCTCTTCTCCCGTGGTATGACGCGGTAGTTTGGAGAGCCCCAGCTCATATATTATTCTTTTCATCTGACCACAGTTCAAGTTACGAGGTCCGACGTCAGTAAAACTAAACCAGAACGTTCCAACAAAAGGCCGAAAAATTACTGTTATGTGAAGGTACTAAAATACGTTATACTACTATTGTTTTTTATAAATACTATAACTTGAAACTCCTAAATTCTCATGAATCCCTTTCTGTCATAATCAAAATAGATTTATGTTTATAAATTTGTTGTGCTTGTTACAACAATCCAAGATTTCACCGAAATCTCTGCTAAATGTACTAAATGTTTCACACTTGAAAAAGGTAAAACTGTTCAAAATATCACTTCGAAATAGTTAAACAAATATACTTCCGAACTCAAGGCTCAGAGCAGAGCAGTTCCATTCAAGAAATAATACTGTTTTTAAAAGTTCCAAATGTACATTTTATTTACAGACGCATCATAAATTAATTTTCACATCGCAATGAAACTTGAAAGGAAAATACCAGGTGCACAGTTTTCAAACAAAGAATAAAAATACAGCGGAGTTCGCTTTTTCAGTTATTAGTCAGTTATTCACAAATAACAATGTCACTTTTTTCAACAATAAACAAGTTTGGAGCATGTAGCGTATCAAATTTTTGACGAAAAGTGATTCTACGGATTTTTGACCATTTTTCGGTTCTTAACTTCCAAAAATATTTATATCACAAAAAAAGTTTTTTACCCTTAGCACTTACTTTGAATATCCGGTCCACATGCTGGAGAAAGGCGTCTTCTTCTGTGGACGAGCAGACTCTCCTCCCCATGAGGGTGTAGACGGAGTGGACGACGTCCGTGAGCACCTTCCGCGTGATGAGACCGTCGTCATTCAGGTCGTACAGGCAAAACGTCCACTCCAGTTTGTCATGCAGGGTGCCACGGCACAGCACGGACAGAGACTGGACGAACTCCTGAAGTGAAAGAAATCAACGCCTCATCAATTCTTACAAGAAGTTCCGAAAATATTTAATACTAGGTTTGTTGTATTCTATATTATCGCCGAAATAAACCAATGCCTGCATGGCTAACACGTATACAGGGTCTCCTCAACCTAAGACGAGTTCGTTCCAATTGACAAGTCGTAAGTCGAACTGTTTGTAAATAAATTTATATTTTTCTACATTTTTTTCATTCAAATATGCTATAAAAATGTTACATGAAACACAAAAAAATCTATATATGTACTTCTAATTATAGTACATAATGTAAAAAATGCACAATATGTACTTCATTGTTCGTACTATAAACAAAAATACATCCTGAAATTACGCTTCATTTTGAAATTCCATATCCGTATTATTTGTTATTAAAATTCATCTGGGTTTAATATTACAGAATTTTATCAAGGACATCTCTTTCTGAAATAAAGCCCAGTGTTGTCAGCTGGTAACAAACTATTTTTTAGCCATAAACCATATTTAAAATAAAATAAGATTTTTTTAAAAGTATTTTCCCATGTTTTATTCAAGAAAAGGAAGTCAAAAACATTTTTAAATCAATTTTTTAAAAATGTGGCTTTTAAGGGTTATATCATTCTAACAGAAATTCTCGTTTACTTTATGCCAAGCTAAACTATGCCCTCTCGCCTCACTCATTATTATCATATGTCTGCGAAATGATTATCCAAACACTGTTTGTAAAGACTGATTTTATTCGATTCTGTTCTTCAGATTTTATTATATAGGAAAGATATGTAGTTATACATTTCAGATGAAACAAACAATATTTTCTCAATTTTAAATGTTTTAATAATATTTAATCAATAGAATTACTTTGAAAATGTCAGTTGAATATCAATGGATCTATCCACATAAACATACATTTGTGACCAAAATAGGGGAAACCTTAAGGAAAAAGAGCATGTGTTGTTTGAGAGCAAGTAACGCCACTTTTTTAGAAGTAAAACCATAAAAAATGTTCATCACTAGAAATCAAATTTATTGGAAAAGGCAAACCAACAATTTTTATTAAAATATTATAATTAGAACAATGTTTACAGAGGAAAAAAAGAGGGGCGCTGCGGCCTAGTGGTAAAGAACAGGACTTCGCTGCCTCAGGGCTCCAGGATAAAAACCCGCTTCCACTGAAGATACGCCATGTATGGGGCCTGTTGCACTCTAAATCATACATAGTGGTCAAACGTCCTCCCGCTGGTGTGGTGCGGTAGTTTGGAAAAGGAGTGTGTGCCAGCCCAGATGTCGTCCTCGTCATCTAACTGCGATTCAAAATTACGAGGTCCGTTCCAAAATAGTGCTCGTGTTGCTTCAAAACGAGACTAAAATATACTATAGCGGAAAAAAATTTAGTGAACGCATAGTAAAAATGAGATTCACAAAAATACCATCATGCCACTTCCACTAGTGTAGAAGTATTAACTTCCTCCGAAAAAAAGAAAATTTTCACTTTTGGTCGATCTCCTGGGCATATTTTAAAGAAATTAGTAGTGATGTGCGTATGTTGATATAACGCGGTGTTTCCCAAACTTTTTTCTGCCACGCCCCACCTAAGCCTTTCTCAGCTTCTTATGCCCTCATGTAACATATACATAATTTTCAATATTCAAAAATTGTTCATTGAAGAAAGTTAAATGATAGGTTTTAGAGAGAAATCACTAGGATATTGTTGAGAAACACAGTATGTTAATTTCCAAAACATATAATGGGGAATTGAAATTCAGGTACGGAATAATTTTCCGTAATTTCACTTTTTTTTAAAGTTTGCGTGGATTAAAAACTTTTTATATATATATTTTTGAAAATTATATAGCGAGCAGATCCTAAAGTGAAATGTTCCGCTTCCATCCGACAAATCATAAATACTGATTAAATAACACAGTAGACGGATACTTTTAAATTCTGGACAAATCCAATTTCGAATTACCCCCCTTAACAATCAAATTGCCCCCTTAAGAGCGTGGGTCCACCTTGGGAAACACTGATATGACGCAAAAAAAAGTAATCATACAGCAGTTACTGTATGCACGCGTCATAGTGCTTAAGGCTCATCAGGGCAGGAAGGTCTAAAACAAAGATTAAAATATCGGGCTAATGAAATTTAAGCGGGGGTATGGTAAGGTCTTACAATCATACATCTCTGACAACCCGAATCCATATTGAAACTGAGATAGTTCGAGTGCCTGCGGCAGTAGGCCCCTCTCCTCCAGTAAACGTTGTCTTCAGCTCCTAGATGGTCCTGGGAGGAGGATCTCTAAGAGAACTCTGCCCTGCCCTAAGATCCGGGTAATACTGGAAGACCAGCCGACGCGACAGAAACACGGGCACTGAGGCCCAATGCATAATAGCCCCCAATACGAACGGCACATACGACATTACAGGGGTACGACCTGTCATCGGAGATCGGAGCTGTGAGCAACAGTACTATTATTGCTATTGTACCCCACCTCGGGAGGGGACCCTCTTATTATCCGGCGCTTCTCATCCGCACTCATGGTGCCCTCTACCTCCTCGGTGGGGCATTCTGGGAGGAGAGAAATGACAGGCAGCTGTTTGATTCCTCGAAGAGTTCAAAATACAGTAAAGCATCATTTTATCGTTTCTCATTTATACGTCGTTTCATCACAGTTCCGATTCACTCTTATTCATTGTGTTGATAATGTGCTTCGTTTATACGACGCAAAGCTTCGGTTATACGTCGTTTTCCCCCGTTCTAAAATGTGAAAAGTTCCTCCTTTTTAGTATGTGAACGGTGATAAAGACACCATGCAATTCACAATTGATAAATTAATAAAAGACAATTTGTCTGATTCTAATTTAATCGATGACGAAGAAGCTATTCCACCTTCCTTTAAAGACGCAATTGGACTTCATTGAAATACTTCGAACTTATTTCTTTTGTCGAAAGAATAGTGAAAAAATATTTACTGAACTTAATTCGATTCATAATGCTGTACTTAATATTCACAGACAATCAGCACGTCAGACGAGGATAATTTTTTTTAATTGAACGCCTACCTGCATGCACATAAATCGTATAAGATATG
The DNA here is from genome assembly GCA_013235015.1 of Araneus ventricosus. Lineage (NCBI taxonomy): Eukaryota > Metazoa > Arthropoda > Arachnida > Araneae > Araneidae > Araneus > Araneus ventricosus. The sequence goes on from BGPR01010423.1 coordinate 10,787, forward strand.
CATAATTAGTTCTCAAGATATACAATAAAGATATGATTTTACTCACTTTTAAGATAAATATTTAATTTTAAAATTTCATTATTGTTTTCAATGCTTTATAGTAATGCACTAGAACTATCTTAAAATTAATAATTTAAAATGAATTTGCAATAGTAGCATTAAATTTGTAACAATCAAAGCTGTTTAATAAAAGTTCGATTATATGTCTTTTCATTTATTTATACGTCGTTTCACGTCACTCCCATGAAAGACGTAGAAACGGTGCTTTACTGCATACTGTTGTAAAGTTTAGCAAATCACTAAATGTCGATTAGAATATTTAATTGTTAAATGCTAAAAAGGAGTGAAAGTTAAACTTTATTATTGTAAAGTTAAAAGGTGAAGGGATAACATGTGCTCCCTCGCGTCATAGAACGTCCTCTGAACTCCTTTAAAGGATTCTCCAGGAAATAGAGGCCAAAGTGACATCGGAGAAAATATTTTTAGGAAAACCCCTGCCTTCAACGGAACTAAAAAGGTGTGGCTTGGCGTGCATAGCGCTGATCATGAAGGGCAGTGCGGAAAAAATCTGCCGCTAACCGATTCAAAAGGGTTTAACAAGCGGCCAAAGTTTTTTTCATTGTTTTCGCCCCGTATTGATCCTGTTGGAGAACTGTAGATTTGGAGAAGGATAGGATGTCGTCACCATTTCATGCACGAGAAAATTAAAAGGCCGATATCGTATGTACCAGGCCAAAACTCCAGAGAAAATGCTTGCAAAAACCGCAAGCAAAAATCTGTTTACAGTTACACCTCCGAAGTCTTTTGCAAGTCTACGAGAACAATAGTCCCATGCAGTACTGAATTAACTCCCTTTTGCTGACGGTTGGTGCCCTAATAGGAATGATTCCTCCAGCTGCCATCCTAAAACCAAGATAAGTGCTCACAATCCTCTTTTTATATTTTGTAAAACTAATTTAAACTTAACAAACTAAAAAAAAAATGTTATGAGAAGTAAATTTTAAAACATCAAATAATTTGATTCGCGGGAAATGTAACGGTAAATTTTAAGCTTCAGATATTTAAATTTGTAGCAATTGTAAATTTTAATTTAGACAACAAAATTATTAATTTTAAGAAGAAAAGGAAAATTTAGGATGTTCAAGAGATGTGATGAAGATTGAGAATATTTAATTTAAAATAAATTATCTTATTGGATATTATGATGAAATAAGAATTAAAAGGTTATAGCCAACACTGTATATTATATGCTGTTTTGAATTTGTAATTATATTGATTGTCTAAGCAAATCCATAGAAGTTTTGTTATAATTTTCATACATAGAACATCTAAGTTATTTATAAAGTGTTCCTCCCTTTTGAAATGATCTGACATCAGTAAATGTGCATCTTTGCTACAAATAAATCAATTGCATGATGTTTAAAAGTAGTGGTAACATTTGTTTCCATATGATCAATTTAGTTGTTATAATGAGATGAGTTATATATGTTTGGTAAAAAATATATGTAATTGGCTGATTAAAATTTTAACATTATAGGGAGATTTTTCTATTAATTTAAAATAACAATTAAAAATTTAAATTAGAGATGGCCACTCATATAATCCTAGAATGATAAGTTTAATATTTAAAAAAAATTTTGAATAGGCTGTAGGGTAGAATTTGGAATCATTAATGAACAAGTGATAAAAAGTCTGCTTGAAAAAGGGTCGACCCTAACATTGATTAATTATTTTGAAGGATTGTTATGGATGTCCAGCATTGAAAATTCTTGTATGTGTGTCGAAAATATTTGTGTATATTTATGTGCAAAAAGGTAACTTAATAAATTAATTAGGTTTAAAATTTGGCTTTGTTTTCCTTGTCAATATGTAAGCACTGAGAAAGAATTAAGAGTTAGGGTTATTGCGGGTCTTAGACTTTTTCTAAAATTTAACACAACGCATTGGGTTAATCACCTTTCTAATTTATATATTTGTAATTATGAATGTTATTAAAGGATATTTGAGATTTGAGATAGAAGTTAAGTTGAAAATGCATCATATGCCTGTTGCTAAGAATTTCATTAAGTAGTGATATTAAACGGTGGTTTGTGAGTTTGTTTGATATTAATTGATGTTAGAGTTATGAGATTTTGAGATTACTGATTTGTATGATGTTCATCATGAGATTAAATAGCAGTAAATTTTGAACTAATTAAGCAACAGGTGTAGTAACATTCTAAACTACTGAAACTCTAGTTTTTGTATGAGTAAAAGATATAATAGAGATTCTTAAAATCCTTAATCTAATGATTTGTTTAGTATTACTTGAATGCTCTTGAATCAATCAAAGGATCTCTAGAAATTTTTAATTTGGATATGCTTATGCAATTCGAGGAATTGTGAAATACATTATTGATATACTGTAGTGGAGTATATGATTTTGGATATAGAGTAGATGTAAACAAACAATCTATTTATTACTTCTAAACAGAAACAAAAAAATCAAAATCAAAAAGAAATATTACGACAATAAATTGGTGCCGTGAAAGTAAAAATCTTCTCAGTGCTTGGTGTTTGATGAGGGAAACTTACTTGATATTGATATTTATAGTGTTATGTGTGTTTGGAAATTTATAATGTTATGTGTATGAGATAAGGTTTTATCTGTAAAGCTATACTGCAGACATGGCCCCACCAGAGGGTAATGATAAAGAAAATGATGTAGTAAATAATGTAGCATTAGATAAAACCCAGGGTGATGGTTCTACACCTCAACAACAAATAAATACCCTTCCAAAAATGAATGTCTTAAGTAATGCATCTATGATGCAAATGGTTCCAAATCTGTCGGGTAAAAATGTGATAGATTTTTTCAGGACCCTTGAATATACTGGGAAATTGAGTGGGTGGAATGATGAACAGTTGTTCATCATTACAAACATCAAATTAGAAGGAAATGCGAGAAAATACTTTGAGTCTTCCTTGCAATCCTCAGACATTAACTATAAAAAATTGAAGGAGTGTATGCTGTCGCATTTCACTGATAGTCAATCTTTTTCAACTTACTTTGCCAAAGTTTCATCTGCAAAACAGTATGATATGGAGTCAGTAAAGGACTATTCTGTTAGAATGGAGGGGTTAGCTCATAAGAGTTTTGTAGCACATTGTGAAAATAGTGAGGAGAAAATTTCAGATTCCTTTAAAGAAAAACTTCTCTTATCACAATTCATTTCTGGCCTTAGGCAGAAAATAAAAGCACCCGTGATGATAGAAAACCCTTCAACTTTTTCTGAAGCAGTGGAATTTGCCACTCGAGTTGGAAAAATCTCAGGAACTTTTAACTTCTAATGTTAATGTAGTGGAAGGATATGCCCAAAATAATGATTTTGAGAAAATGTTGAAAACAACCACTGAGACTTATGCTAAATCACTTGAGTTGGTAACTCAGCAATTGCAAGCTCTCACCTCAAGATTAGATATTTTACAAAATGGTACTGAGCAACAAAGAAATTTCAGACCACAGGTCATCATATGTTGATATTGCTCTAGACCAGGTCACATTGCACCAAACTGCTATCAAAAATCTGAAGATAGACAGGGGCAAATAAATCAAAATATGAGGCCAGATTTTAACTTTAGAAGACAAAATCAGTACTATAATGGTCGACAAAATCAATCTGTCAGACAAAACCAATCAAATGGCAGGCGTGTTAATAATGAGCGCCAAACAATTCAAAATGTGAGGCAAAATAATAACCCAAATGATAGAAGAGTTGATACACAACAAAATGAAGGTAATGGTTCTTTAAAACTAGTTGTGGGCGAAGCCAGAGTGGATCCTCTTAGCTTCACGGAAGCCCACATTGATCCTAAAAATTGTACTGAGTTTTCTTCCTGTAATTTACCAATAATTTCTGTTGATATTGATAAGATAAAATGCAATGCCTTGATTGACACTGGGGCAACCATGAACCTTTTATCTATAGACATGGTTCAGCTTTTAAGCATTATAAAATGTTAGAAACACCACCTATTGAATTAAAAACTTTGTCTGGGACAACTGTGATTTCAAATCAAGTTTTAGAATGTGAAATTGTACTAGGTAACAAAACATACAAAACTCAATTTGTGATTTCTAATTCATGTCTTTCCCCAGCATTTGAAGTTATTTTAGGTTTGAATTTTTTAAATTATTTCAATTTTGTGATAGACTGTGGTGAAAATACTATCAAAAATAATGATGTTTGTATAAAATGGAATTTTGAAAGGGCTTATCCCTATGGTTTTGAATATAACATTCAACATGAAATGAAGCCTGATAATTCATTAAATGAAAATTCAAATGAACTTAAAGATCAAAATGTTAAAAGTAAACGAACTGGCAAACCTCCTTTAGGAAGAGTGTTTACAAAAACTTTAATACCTCCTGGTTCTCAGAAATATGTGGATATAAAAATTGATGATGTTAATAATAACTTTGTTATTGGAATTATAATTCTTCTTGGGAAAAATCCTAACTTGTCAACTAGTTCTATAATGATTGCTAGGGCTGTTTCAACTTTAAAGGAAAATAACATGTGTTTAGCATTAGTTCTTATAATCTTGAGGATAAACCCGTAACATTAATAAAGGTATGATTATTGTTCAGGCTTTGCCTATTCATGAAGTGTCAAATATTGAAAGTGTAAACACATTGTCTGATAGTAAAAATTCTAAGAAAATTGATTGGGATAAAACTTTACATTTTGATCACCTATCAAAGGAACAGAAATCTAAAGTCATTAATTTGTTAAACAAATATGATTCAGTATTTGCTCAAGATATTTCTGAGCTAGGACAATGTGGAATTGTACAGCACGAGATACATTTAACCGATCCGCTTCCTACTCGTCAAAAACCATACCGTGTTCCCTATCAATTAAAAGCAGAAATGAAACGTCAAATTAATACATTATTAGATGCAGGTATAATTCAGCCCTCCATATCTGCATATGCAGCACCAGTGCTTTTAGTTAAGAAAAGTGATGACTCTTACAGACTTGTTGCAGACTTACGTAAACTTCATAGTAAGACTATTCCAGATAAATTCCCCCTCCCTAATTTAAATGAGATGATAGATATGTTAACTGGGGCAAAATATTTTACAACAATGGATTTGACATCTGGATTTCACCAAATGTTACTTCACCCAAATTCAACTCATTTAACTGGAACTACAGAATTTGGTTTATTCGAATATAAAAGATTACCTTTTGGATTGAGGAATGCCAGTTCTAGCTTCCAAAGACTGATGAGTTTAGTATTAAATGGTTTAAGTGATCTACAAATTGGCTGCTACATTGACGACATTATTATAGCTTCGAATGATTTCGATCAGCATTTGGCTACACTTGAATTAGTTTTCCAAAGATTAATCACTGCAAATTTAAAAGTTAAACCCAGTAAATGTGCTTTTCTTCAATTTGAGATATCATTTTTGGGTCATACAGTTAAGGAAGGAAAAGTTCTACCGGATAGTAAAAATTTAAAATATATAAAAGATTCTCTCCCACCTAATTCCAAGAAAAAAGTAAGGTCATTTTTGGGACTTACTGGATTTTACACGAAGTTTATTCCTAATTATTCCAAAATTGCTTTGCCATTGACAAACCTAACTAAAGATAAAGTGCCATTTGTATGGGGTGAGAAAGAACAAAAGGCATTTGAGTTGTTGAAAAATTATCTCATCACAGAACCATGCTTCCTGATTTCTCGAGACCTTTTTCTATTTTCACTGACGCGAGTAAATATTCCTTGGGATGTGTCTTAGTCCAGGAGGATGCGCCTACTGGCTTCCATCATCCCATTGCTTTTGCTTCTCGTAAGCTTGGTCCCTCAGAGATTTCCTATGCCACCGTGGAGAAAGAATGCTTGGCCCTTGTTTTTGCAATAACACATTTTAAAAATTATTTATATGGAGCGCATTTTAATGTATTTAGCGATCAGCAATGTCTCTCGAGAGTTAAAACTCTTAAAGATCCTACTTCGAGAATTGCTCGTTGGTTCTTGACACAACAGCAGTATGATTATACCATTATATATAAACCTGGTAGACTTAATTTTATGGCTGATTACCTTTCAAGAGCAACCTATCCTGCAGATAAGCAATCTGATAATACAAATTCAGAAGAAGTTCATAATGTTAATGCCCAATTTAATGTGTTTAATTTTTCCTCTATTCATGAACTTATTGAAAAACAAAACAAACACCCCTATTGTCAAAACATTAAGTCCAAGCTGAATTCTAACTTTGCTTTTTCTCCAAAGTCTCCTCAGTTCTTCATAAAAGATAATTTGTTACTACGTAAAAATAACAATATGTCAGGTAGGCATAAATTAAATACTAAACTTGTTGTTCCACAGTCTTTAGTTCCCCAAATTTTGCATTTATGCCATGATATCGATGCGGTTGCACATCCTGGTTTATCTCGAACAATGAGAAGAATTCAAAAAAATTACTTTTGGAGAGGTCAATTTCGACAAGTAAAAAATTATATTGCCTCCTGTCATGAGTGTATTCAAAGGCGTGGTTATGTTAAACATATCCAGAGAATTCCAACTGCAGACTTCCCTTTTCAAAAATGTGCTTTTGATGCTGTAGGCCCTGTGGTTATTTCCAATCATGGTAACAAATGGATTATAGTCATCTCTGACTACTTCACACGTTATGCAGAAGCCTATCCGGTTAAAAACAGTCAGAGCTCAACAGTGGCTCATGTTTTAATGGACTTTATTCCCAGGCCTTAATACAAGTTCTCTACTCAGATAGAGGTTCAAATTTTATTTCAGAGGCCATGAATGAAATTTATAAAAAATTAGGAATTCAAAAATTAACCACCTTAGCTTATTCCCCGCAAAGTAACGGTCTTGTTGAAAGGTTAAATAAAACTTTAATAGATTCTCTCAGCCATCTAGTTTCAGTGACACAGGAAGATTGGTGCGAACATGTCCCTTTAGCACTCATGGCTTACCGAAATGCATTTCATAGATCAATCAAAGAGACTCCGTCCTTTCTGAATCATGGGAGAGATACAGTTATGCCATATGACTTAATATTTTCAGAAAAAGAAAGATCCTACAGTGACACCCCTATTTATGCTCATCAGCTGGTAAATAGACTTCAGACTAGCTTTGCTATAGTAAAGGAAAATTTGGAAAAAGCAGCAGATGATATTGAAAAGTTAAATAATTCAAAACCTAAGTGTAAACAAATTTTGGTAGGAGATTTTGTTTATTTGCACACACCAAAAATTAAAAACCATACATCAAAGAAATTTGCGAAATTAAATGAAGGTCCATTTAGGGTGATAAGGCAATTTTCTCCTATCAATTTTCAGATACAACATGTTAATAATCCCACAAATAAACAAAATGTTCATGTCAATAGGTTAATTAAAGTTGAAAAGAGAGAAATTTTTCCTACAGTTCAATCTGAGAATTCACTTGCTGATGAGGGTAATGAGGTTTTGAATATTAATGATGATAAGGAAAATGGTCATAATGATGTTTCAAATGAAGAAGATATTTTAAAATTATATCCCTGTTATACATTGCCATATAAAGATTGGATGGATGATCATCAAAATGCGCTTTCAAACACTTTTCAAGGTAATCAATTGTCAATTCAGAATGTTCTGCATTCAGCAAATCTCCCAAATAATTTTGAACGTGAGGAAACAAATACTCCTATTTGTAATCTGACTCAAAATCAGCCTCATGATCATACAAGTGTTATGCAACCATTAACAAACTTGCCCTTGAGTCCAGTTATTGATGAAGATATTACTCCTGTTATTATTAAAAATCCCACTGTTAGTAAACAAGTGCCTATAACAAGGACCTATGGCTTAAGACCTAGAAATGCTCTTGGCTTTGTAAAGTGCAATTAATACAGAATATGTTCTTGTTGTGTTTATATTCATTTTAGATTTAATAATTATATTGATCACTGTCAGTTTAATTCTGATAAATAATTATTTGAGAAAATGATACTAAAAAGTTTATTGTTATCTTATCATTATCTTATATTAATTATGATATGGGAAACTTATGTAGTTTAGTGAATTAAGTACATGTGATTGGTGTCTTTATTTTCTTATGTTTTTTCTTATATGGTATTAATGTTTGTCCTTCTGATTAGTTGGTATTGGATACAGTTGTGTTACACTGTGTTTAGTGTTCTGGCTAGTGTTAATGAATAAAAAATCTGTTTACACAGATTTTCATTCAATTGAAATTTTATGTTATTGGCAGATATCTTCTGCTGAAAGTAATTCAGTATCTTCTTGTATTTATTATTTTAATCTTTTGTCATTGATCTGATTCTTACATACTCTTATATACTTCATTGCGTAGAATTAGTTTAATCTTTATTGTATTCTACAAATTTTTACTTATATTCCAATTTATCACTCCTTGTGCCTTGTTGCATTTTGAGAATTGGCAGATAAACTCACTCCATTGTAATTATGGAAAATTTTTGCCTATTTTTATATTACGGGTATTCTACTTTATTATATGTCTTTGGTTATTGTTTATATATGTATGTATTGCATGAAGTATAGGAAAGGAGACACTTAGTTATCTCTAATTGCTTTCGCATATGCTCGATATTATTTTTATTGGAGGATGAAGAATGTTTTATACGCCTAGTTGTATGTTATTTTTAAGTTAAAATTATTTGCACCTCTATGTTGTTCTGAGTAATTAACTTAATCTGTTTTCCATACTCTTACTCATAAATTTCTACCCCTCTTAGAGCAATAGATAAAGGTTGTTTTAATCAAAATAGGTAATAGTCTTGAGTTGAGGATGTGTTGTTAGGCGCCTGGCACACTTTCTCTTTTAACTCTCTGTTCCCTTTAACTTGTGTGGGGGTGTAGGACAACTGCGGGTCGGATGTCTCTGCTCCTTGTGCAGGTTAATCTTCTCTTCATTCTTATTCAAAGTTCCAACTAAATTTTTTCCTCAAAATTCTAATACTCCTTATTAATTTTCCATACCTTTGCACACTTATTAAATGTCAAAATTTTCTTTTACTCAGATCTTAAAAAAAAAAATTCTTTCTGTAACCTTGCTTATTGAAAGGAAAATCTTAATTACTGTCCAAGAGATCAGATGTTAAATGTTGTTAGTATTACTGCAGAACTTATTGTCAGAAGACAATTACACAGGACAGTTATGCTTAAAGTGATTATCAGTATATTATTCTATTGCTGATATTAATTCCTTTACATTGTGTATCACAAAAGATTGAGCATGCATGGCATATTGGGGTAAGCAATATACATATGTATATATATTTTGATAAAATGTTATGTTGTGAAGTAATTAAGACATTAGATTATATATGAATTGGTGAACACGAGTTCAATAAGATATACATGTAATGGCTTCTGAAACTCATTTAAGTTATTTATGTATTGAGTTAGTATAGAAATGCTAGTTATATTATGGATTAATGACGATTAATTAGTAATATAAGTGTGTTGCGAGTGATTTATGATTATTGTGTCCCAAAATAACGCTCGTGTTGCTTCAAAAATATACTATAGAGGAAAAAATTTAGAAAACGCATAGTAAAAATGAGATTCACAAAAATACCATCATGCCAGTTAATACTTCCACTAGTGTAGAAGTATTAACTTCCTCCGATGTTGCGTATCCGAGTATGTTGATATAACGCAATGTTTCCCAAACTGTTTTGTGCCACGCCCCACCTAAGCCTTTCTAAACTTCTTATGCCCCCATGTAACATATACATAATTTTTAATATTAAAAATTTGTTCACTGAAGAAAGTTAAATGATAGGTTTTAGAGAGAAATCACTAGGATATTGTTGAGAAACACAGTATGTTAATTTCCATAACATATAATGGGGAATTGAAATTCAGGTACGGAATAATTTTTCGTAATTTCACTTTTTTTTAAAGTTTGCGTGGATTAAAAACTTTTTATATATATATTTTTGAAAATTATATAGCGAGCAGATCCTGAAGTGAAATGTTCCCCTTCCATCCGACAATTCATAAATACTGATTAAATAACACAGTAGACGGATACTTTTAAATTCTGGACAAATCCAATTTCGAATTACCCCCCTTAACAATCAAATTGCCCCCTTAAGAGCGTGGGTCCACCTTGGGAAACACTGATATGACGCAAAAAAAAGTAATCATACAGCAGTTACTGTATGCACGCGTCATAGTGCTTAAGGCTAATCAGGGCAGGAAGGTCTAAAACAAAGATTAAAATATCGGGCTAATGAAATTTAAGCGGGGGTATGGTAAGGTCTTACAATCATACATCTCTGACAACCCGAATCCATATTGAAACTGAGATAGTTCGAGTGCCTGCGGCAGTAGGCCCCTCTCCTCCAGTAAACGTTGTCTTCAGCTCCTAGATGGTCCTGGGAGGAGGATCACTAAGAGAACTCTGCCCTGCCCTAAGATCCGAGTAATACTGGAAGACCAGCCGTCGCGACAGAAACACGGGCACTGAGGCCGAATGCATAATAGTCCCCAATACGAACGGCACATGCGACGACATTACAGGGGTGCGACCTGTCATCGGAGATCGGAGCTGTGAGCAACAGTACTATTATTGTACCCACCTCGGGAGGGAGGAACCTGTTGTCGGCGGCTTCTCATACACGCACTTTCGTTCCCTCCTCGGTGGGATATTCTGAGAAGAAACAAGAGCAACATTTGTTCCTCAGTTCAGCCTGATAGCTCATTTTATAGTTTCTCATTTATGCATCGTTTCATCACAGAACGATCCATATTCAAACGTTGATGTGTGCTTCCAGTTTATAGACATAAGCGCCGTCGTTTTCCCCGTTCTAAAATGAAAAAGTTCCTCCTTTTTTTAGTATGTGAACGGTGATAAACACCATACACAATTCTAGTGATAATAAAGACAATTTACATACAGGTTCCTAATTTAATCGATGACGAAGCTATTCCTTCCTTTAAAGACGCAATTGGACTTTAAAATTACCACTTCGAACTTATTTTAACGTCGAAGAATAGTGAAAAATATTTACTGAGCAGTTCAATTTCATATTAACAGCACTTAGTATTCACAGGAGCAATCAGCACGTCAGAACCCGAGATAATTTTTTTAATTGAACACTTACCTGCATGCACATAAATCGTATAAAGAACAAATATACATAATTAGTTCTCAAGATATACAATAAAGATATGGAATTTACTCCCTTTTAAGATAAATATTAATTTAAAATTTCATTATTGTTTTCAATGCTTTAAATGCACTAGAACTATCTTAAAATTAATAATTTAAAAATGTAATTTGCAATAGTAGCATTAAATTTGTAACAATCAAAGCTGTTGTAAAGTTCGATTATATGTCTTTCATTTATACGTCGTTCACGTCACTCCCATGAAAGGCTTATTGAAACGGTGCTTTTACTACGCCTCAATTGGGTTGAGATGAAATTTGGAGGCAGTTCCGGCAATATCTCACTTTCATTAAATTCGTCAACGAAGTGAGCCTATTTGGATGAGCTTCACCGTCCGTAAAAATGAAGGGAGAGTCAACTACACTCCTGGAAAGGCGAACATAGATTACTTTCACGTGCTTTTTCGAATACGATCGCTTTTGATGTTTTCACTCATGACAACTGATCCATTCCACGTTCTGAAGTGATCGAAGAAAGACCATAGAAAGTAGGAAAGACTTAGATTATAACATTCATGTGCATTTTCGAAAATGATCGCTTTTGATGTTTTTACTCTATGACAACTGATCCATTCCACGTTCTGAAGTGATCGAAGAAAGAGAACCACAAAGAAAGTAAGAAGACTTAATTTTATATTCATTCATGTGCATTTTCGAAAATGATCGCTTTTGATGTTCTTACTCATGACAACTAATCAATTCCACGTTCTGAAGTGATCGAAGAATAGAGAATCACAAAGAAAATAGAAAGACTTAATTATATTACATTCATGTGCATTTTCGAAAATGATCGCTTTTGATGTTTGCTTTACTCATGACAACTGATCCATTCCACGTTCACAGAGTGAAGTCGAGAGAAGACCACAAAAAGTAGGACTTAATTATATTACACAATAGCTAGGGGGTGCAATTTTTAATATTCCCACTACAAAATTCAATATTTAGAATTAGAAACGAACTTGATTTGTAAGAATTGTAATGCATAAGAGAAAGGAAGACAGAGGAACAAAAGTTTAAGAGAAATGTGGGAGAAAATCCACCAAAATGGCCAATTTTTTATAGTTAATCATACATGCCAGTACAAGATTAATTAAATTACTACTAAACATGACTTGACTAAAACCGTTGCATTCAGTAAAAATTAATCTTTGAAATTTAACGAAGACTACATTCAATAAAAAAATAATAGCAGAACGTTTTCCAGGGATTGGAAATTAATTATTTTTTTGGAAAAATTTGAATGCCATTAATGTCATGAATGTCTGTTTTCCTTCGAAATGAATGACCGTTGTTCATAACGAATAATTTGAAAAATTCCAATAAAAGAATCAAATAATGAACCAAAAAAAAATGTTCTACTGAATGAATTTTGGTTCATTGAAATCTTTTATTTGACTAAGAAGTGGAATAGTATGTTAAGGACATAAAAAGTGTCATTCTTAAACAATATTAGTTTTTAAAATACTTAAACAAACCATTTTAATTAAGATATTTCAGAGAGTTGTATAAAAATTGTATACTAATTTATTTTTGAGGGTGAAAATGTGCAGCTCAGAATGATTTTTTTTGAAATTTTAATTTTAATTAATCAAAAGTTAAGCGAAATTTTGTCGTTTTTCCTTGATAGCTTTCGAAAATATTACAGCACAAAAATGATTTTTAATCATCTGAAAATTCAAACAATTATCTTTTCAATGATAGCAATTAATTTACCGTACAATTTGTTTTCTAATTTTAATAAATTTTTAAATATATTTTTTACAACTCTTTTCATTGTTGTAATGTACTTGAAATCGTTTTCATTATTGCTTCAAATATTTTATCATGGCTTTTTCTTCCATTGTTAATAACCAAAGTATGAAGTTATAGCCTATATTTTGCATATTTAATAGTGTTTTTATAAAGTTTGCTTTTAGTAAAATGTTTTTTTTTTAATTCTGTCGAAATTATAATTTATGTGCAACTTCAGAAATAAGCAATGATGAGAAATTTTATAGTTCGCCCATTTTAGAACACTGCTACTCTTTTCTGAAATATAATTGACGTATGAAAATATATTATAGCTCTTTCAGCTTGAAGTTTTAATTTCTGATTAATTAAGTGGTGTTGGAACCCCTTTCCGACAATGTTAAGTTTGCCATTTCGATGCACATTTTCTCAAAATCTGTCATAGATTGAAATTTGAAATTTTTCATACAAGTAAAGTACATATTTCTCATTATACTGATTTTTTTTAAATTCAAAATGTTTTTTTGCAATTTTTTTCGTGTCAAAACCACAATGTAATTTGCCCATTTCCTATGTACCTTTTCTCAAATTCTGTTATAGATAGATGTTTGAAATTTTCTATACAAGTAAAGTAAACCTTTCATATTATACTGAATGTAGATTTTGGTTAATTTTTAATTTTTTATAAATTTACAAAATATTTAATTAGACATAGTGAATTTTTACTCTATTTTGACACAAAAAAATTTGAAAAAAAAATTTTTGAGTTTTTTACAAAAGCTATATTCAATATAATGAGAGAGGTGTACTATACTTGTACAAAAAATTTCAAACATTTTTCTATAACAGATTTTGATAAAAGGTACATCGAAAATGGCCAAATTACATTGTCGGTTTTGACCAAAAAAATTTGCAAAATAAATGTTTGAAATTAAAAAAAAAATGAATTTAAGTATAATGAGAATTACACTCTGTCCCAAAAGTTTATAGAATCTTGTATTTTGCCTATATTTTTTGTTGTATATGATATATTTCGATGTACCTTACCGTATAGATATGTTATGTCTATTAAATTGAAAAAACAGCAGTTCTACCCCGTATATTTAATGCCAATTTTTAAATCGTAGAATAAACTGAAATTACCTGTCCCAAATTTTATAGACAAATGCAATTTTATGCAAATATGGTATCGGTAATCATGACATCGATCTGTAGCCTAATAAATACGTTGTAAGAAAAGAATATACGTCCGTTTGTTCTGCGTTTCAAGATGCCTAAAGCGCAGCAGCTCTCTAATGAAGAAGTGAGTAAAATTCTGTATTTGAAATTGCTCTGCAAGACTGTTAAGGAAATATTGAAACTTTTAAATCGTTCTAAAAGCATGATTTATCGTGTATTAACACGTAAGACGCCATATGAGCCAAAACCTCGTTCGGGAAGACCACGTGTGACGGATATTCGGAGTGATAGACGGATACAAAGAATGGCTTTCAAATAAGAAAATGTAGGCTCGCTAAATTACTGGGGCTTCCCGGTTGCAAATCTCCAAGAACACTATTCATAGACGAATTATAGAATCTGGTTATATGACCCACTCAAAAATGGTTCGCCGATAACCACTCTCAAAGCTTCGTATTAGTAAGAGATTACAATGGGCTCGTAATCATATGTCATATGGTGATAAATGGATGGCTGTCCTTTTCAGTGATGAAAAAAAATGGAACCTCGATGGACCTGACGGGAATATAAAATATTGGCATGATTTACGAAAAGAGCCCAGGAGCTTTTTCAGTAGGCAAAGTGGTGGTGGATCTGTAGTGGTGTGGACGGCTTTCAGTTTCAACTGTCAAGTGGGTTTGGCCTTTTTAGATAGCCGACAGAATTCTCCTAAATACATAGAAACACTAGGAAATCATCTTATGCCATTTGCAGAAAACATAGGGGGACGAAATTGGTAATATCAGCAAGATGATGCTCCCATCCATGCCTCCAATGCTACGAAAAATTATTTAAACTCGGAAAAATGTTTCTGTTCTTGAGTGGCCACCGATGAGTCCTGATCTAAACCCAATTGAAAATGTGTGGGGTATTATGTCTCGGAAGGTATATGAGAATGGAAGGCAATTTTATTCAGTGAATGCCTTGAAGACAGCCATTGAAAGTGTATGGTACAACTTGGAATCAGAGATATTACAAACCTTAATTATGTCGATGGAAAAACGTGTATAGAATGTCATACTAAGAAATGGAAAGACTTAAAACTATTAAGAACATTGCATTGATCATCTTTTGTTGAAATGTCATATATTCTATAAACTTTTGGGACACCTATTATTTCCATTTTGCTATATAACTGAAATAAAAATTGTTATTTTTTCTAAATATTTCGTTGAATGCAAGTCGCATATGGTTTGAATAAACATATTTGTAATTGTTGTTTTTTATACCTTTCCGTTTAGCTAAAATATATGTTTTACTAGATTCTATAAACTTTTGGGACAGAGTGTATGTACTATACATGTTTAAAAAATTTCAAACTTGAATCTATAACAGATTTTGAGAAAAGGTGAATCGAAATGGCAAATTTAACATTGTCAGAATAGGGGTTCCAACACCCCTTAAACTAATTATTAGTAATTACTAATCAATGTATTACTAATTATTAAGAAATTACTAATCAGTATATTACTAATTAAAATAAATTACTAAGCGCACCGATTTTTTTTACTCTGTAAACAAAACTTATCTAAGATATTTCGTAAATTATGATACATTTTCGGTAGTACACACAAAACTTCATTGCTAAATAATTACTATCTTTACATCTTTTATTAGTATGCTTCGATTCATCTAGCAAGTTATTAGATTAGTTGAAGTTATTGAATCACTTTCCGTTTCAAATTAAAGTCCAAATAACAGGTGAGATGACAGAGAGATAGAGAAGCTAGTAGCACAATGAACAGAATGGTGTAAGGTTTCTAAAATACTTTTACAGCATCAAAATTTTGAAAGAAAAATACATTTTGTATGACACCAATTTAGTTGCCGTAAAATTTTTTCTCCAATTTTAATAAATTTTCTAAAAATAATTTTAGGAATATTTTACAACAATACTTTTCGTTATTGTAATGAGACTAAAATTATTTTATTTTTTAATACAAATATTTTATCCTGGGGTTTTCTTCCAACTTTGATAGCCAAGATATGACAGTTTCGCTTTTTTTGTATTTAGTATATTTCTTTTGAAAGCATGGTTTTAATATATACATATATTTAGTTTTATGGTAATCACAAATAATGTTTAATTACAAAAGTAAACAATGATGAAATTTTTTACAACTTATACATTTCTAAACACTACTGCTCTTTTCTGTAATATAATTGGAGGTATTAATCTTGAAGTTTTGCTTCTTTATTGTAGTGCACTAAATTTTTATTGAATTCGTAAACAAAAACTCTCTGGACCAAAGACATTTGGTATCACACAAAAAGCGCCAACGCTGAACGCTTTCACTTATGGTCCATATATTTTATAAACATGTTTCGATTCAGCATGCAAATTAGTGGGTCAGTTGAAGGTTAAAACTAAAATTTTAGGTGAGATGACAATTAATGAATAAAATTGGCAGGTGCATAGTATACAGAACATAACAGGTGTACGGCTTCTGAAATAGTACATGTGAACCAAAATTTGAAATTTAAAAATACTTTACTGAGGGGATCATTAAGACTCAGCTACGTATAAGAGATTTTGTTGATTTTTTTTAATATTCAACCCTCTGAGCGGTTAGCTATTTTGATGTACTAGCTTTAAAGTCTTAAAAATTTGATTTTAAAGTGAATAATAAAGTGAAGTGATATTTTTTGCGTTTAACAAGTCCCTGAAATATTACGAATATTTTATGCGTACTAGTTTAGGAAATTATACACATGAACATGAATTATCTGCTTTTGAACTCAATATGAGAAACGGAAAAATACGTGTGAAACGCTTAGAGGGTAAATATTTCCAGCGAAGTAGCTGGTCGTCAAAGGCGGCTAGTAATTAAATAATGCTTTATTTTCATTCTGTTTCTGTATATGAATGCACAACTGAAGTTGAAGAGAATTTTTTTTTGAATCAAGTAGTTGTCACGAATGATAACAGTCGAATAGAAAAACATTGGTTCGTTCCGATGCTTATTAAGAAACTTTGATATAAAACAAAGATTCGCCTTCTTTTAATATACAGAATTTCATTGCTGAAAGTTATTACTAATAATAACTCACTTTCTCGGAAAGAAATCATAAGCAGCGGTTCTTTTCAACAATGTTATTAAATACAAATCTACGAAAATTCTATTCCTGACTGAGAAACGGAAATTAAGTGGAGAGAAAAAACAACACTTGTTCTTGTCTGTCTATCACCCACTTGAGTTCAGTGCATAAGAGAACGTTATGCATTACTCTCTTCGTAAAGAAAGGATCAGACAGTCTCGTTTGATCCAGCTGATTCAGCAACTACCTCAAAGTTTTATCAGACGGTCTGTAGAAAAAAGTGCTGACTTCGAATATTCTTTTTATCATTTTTTGTCTCTTGTTTTTCGCAATAAAAACATCCTCCCTTCTTAATTTCATTGTTGAAAACTTTTATCAAGGGAATCCCGTTCAATGTCGGAAAGAAAGGAAGTTTTTTCCTTCTATCTCTCTCTATATGTAGATGATAAACGTAGAGCAGAGACTAATAAAAATAACAAAATTAAAAATTCTAAAAAGAAAAAAAGATAATTGAAGTAATAAAGAAAAAAGAATAGTAGTAGTGAACTTGATAGTACAAAAACTGCAAGCATAATATCGTAATTTTTTTATTGTAATTAATAAGATCTTTCTGAAGGGAAAAAGTTAGTTAATAAAAATATTTCCACTTCAAAATTTAAAGAAAAAATTACCCCTTTAATAGCGATCTCATCAATAAATAATGGTTTGGAAAGCGAACTCGTTTGATTAAAATTAATAATATCGGAAGTAAGAGTAGAAAGTTCTTGAATTTTTCGTCATTTAAAGAAAATGATAAGTAAAACATCCTCCGAATATTTCATTATGATGAAGGAAGAAAAAACCTTTCAAGGTGATCTTTTAAAGAATTAATAAAAAACGTTTCAAGGTTTAACAACAAAAAAAATGTCTTTTTTTCGCAGAAATT
Organism: Araneus ventricosus; assembly: GCA_013235015.1. NCBI lineage: Eukaryota > Metazoa > Arthropoda > Arachnida > Araneae > Araneidae > Araneus > Araneus ventricosus. The sequence goes on from BGPR01010423.1 coordinate 28,920, forward strand.
TCCCGTATTTTATGATATGAAAAATTACGTTCAATCCCTTCAATGATATAACATGATTTTTAATGTTTTCCTCTTAACAAAGACGTTACAGAACATATGTATAAAGACAACATATTTGTTTCTAAGTTTCCTGTGTAGAGAATGAATAGTACGCATCTGCACGATAAGATGAAACATTCTCTAACGTAAGGTTATATATATTTATAGTTACTTTTCGAGAGGTGCTCAATTCTTACTTTTATCATTATAAAAATATTCTCAATATTTCCTTTGAATATTGGGATAAATTATGTAATTTTTGCATATTTAATAATTTTATTTACAATGGGGAAAGTATTTTCTGCAAGCTCATGGTATTCCGCAAGGCTCTTCTATATCATCTATTACAGATAAACTATTCTTACACCTGTTCTGCGAAAATTTATAAACCTATTCATCCTCAGGCTTTCAGATATGCGGATGATCTTATTGTATTTAATCATGGAACTTTTAATAATACGTGGCAAAATATTTATCCTTCAGCATTGCTTTTTAAACAAACAAACAAGCAAACAGTAATCAGTTTGAAGCGAAATTTTTAGATCTGGAAATCAAACATATAGTTAATAACTTTTGTGCCAATATATTTGATAAAAGAAAGGATTTAAATTTTAATGTCAACCGACTATCCCATTGGTCTTCAAATACTTCTATTAATATTTACAGAAACACAAAATTTTTCAACTATGTTCCACGGCGTACATTTCTGAAGAAGTTTTTGTAGTTGGGTGTGGCCAATTGCGTCGAAATTCATTGCTTATGTTTCTTCCGCAAGCTACCCAATCGGCTAAATGAAAGATAATTTCAAATGATGTTGTGTGCAGGTATATACAATGAAGAGGCAGTCGTTATCGAATGAAGATCAGTTTATTTTATTCAATCATGCTTTAATCGAAAGGTTTTAGATCATTTTAAATAGTTCTGATAAATATCAAGTCGTGATGAAATTAGAAAGAGACGCGAAGCGCAGTCACCGGCGACATATTAAACAAAGAAAAAGTTATACCAAAGCTGCTTGTCTTTATCGGGAGGTTACATATTTAAAAAAAAGAGAAATGTTTGCAGTCAAGCCTTTTTATACTGCTGAGAAACGGGAAAATCCCCGAACGCTACGGCCGGTCGAATCTGGATCCAGCGAGTTACAGTGACAGTTATTCTTATACTAAAGCTTAAATTGAAATAATTTTATGAATTAAAAGTTAAGAAGAGTTTTTAAGAAACGTTTTTTCAGCGAAAAATATGAAATTATTACATATATTACAATTTATTTCTCTTCTATTTATTTATTTTTTGAGTCAATCTTTTTCTCTATGGTCTGCAAAACATACCACGGGATCTGATGTCCCCATTACCACATGTTTTTTTACAGTGATTGGAAAAAAGAACTTTAGTTCTAACCAGTTTGAACTTAAATTCGTTATGAAACTGTTGAAGAAACTTAACATTTTAGAGCCTTATTAAAGTATATGAATATTATCTTCAGCAATCATAGAATACCAGGCCTTCTGATCTTTATATTTGAGGGAATGCTTACTTTTATGTATTTTACTTTCTTGGACTCCATCTATATATTTTAAGCTCCTTTTTGAAAAGAAATTAGAAAATATTTTATCTTCTTCTATCTGTTTTCGAGCGATAAAAAGTAGAAAAGAAAAGAAATAAAGAAAAAGACGAAGCAACGTCTTTTTCGTAATTTCTGAAGATGGCTCCGGAACTTCCCACGCGAAATTCTTCAAAGCAGGGCAAAAAAAAGCAATCAGTTTGTACAAAGATCAAAATTCTTTTCATCGTTTCTTTTATACTGCATATAACTCCAGATAAACTCAAATACAAATCTGTTTGCGCTGTCTGAATTACTTTGGAATGCAAATTCTTCGAAAATTCTGCTGTTTATGCTCTTCTCGATACATCATCATATGATCACAAGGTTTCAAAGAAAACGAAATTTCTGAATCGGCAACAAGTTCCCTATTTCTAGGATTCAAATGAACATCTTAGTGAATATGTAGCTGAAAGACAGATTTTATATACATCAATTTCCAGTATTAAATTAATCATAAATTTGAAACTAAATCATAATTATAATTTTTTGAAACTGAAACCGCTCAGGTAAAATGAATCCTTTAAGGCTCAGCTCTTGAAGTGAAATCCATTATAATAATTCAATAAAAAAACTCTGTTATTTATTTTATAACTGTCATTTATTCAAAATCCTCTAATTCTTGAATTACGAAGAAAGAATCTATTGAAATAGAAAATATGTTATAAATGCCTGAAGTTTCCATATATGCCTTTTTCCACGTACAACTCTGATGAAATCCAACTATTTCACAGATGTTTAGTTTATACAAACAGCCTGATGGCTTTCTAAAGTAATTATGTGGCCGTTAGTATAAAAAGAACTATTTGTAAAAGAAAGACACATCAGTAGATTTACGCAGAAATTGCCGATGCTCCACTTACATTTTAACTTTATTTTTAACAATTATTTTCTAATTCCAGAATCAAAACATAAATTGCACTGTTCTTCATATAAGCTTAAATATGGAATTTAAATTTAAAATTCAAAAAATGCTGTTTTTTGTTTATTTGGCTGATTGTTATGGGTAGATTTTTTTTGTACATAGTCTCCTTCATATTTCTTTGTAAAATTATAGTATTCCTATTCCTTTCATTTTAGAGGAAAATAGTATCATAAGAACGCCACAAATTTCAAACATATGGAATCGCGGAAGGAAGTTTTTTTAAAAAAAGAACATCAGTTGAAGATAGGCGAAGAATTTCTAATATAAATATAGTTCAATCGTTGTCGTATGGCAACTGTAGTTAGGAGGCGTATTAATTACAAATTGTAAGTGGTATAGAAGTGAAGTAGAGACTAATCATCATCCTAAACACCCAAGTGTGCATTCAGCTAATGCAGGTTAGGAAAAAGATTCTTGGGAAAAAGGGGAATTTTTATCATTACTTATTAACTTCATTTGTTACCCCATATTCTAAATCGTACACTTCAGAGTTATGACGCTCTTATGACCAATAGTTTTCTCTCTGCACAGGGATATTTTAATTCAAACCACATGGAGCGTCTGTATTTTCCCAGTGCACACAAAACACCTTATGATACATCGGATATAATTTGAATTATTTGAAACACTAATGCTGACTCACTAACTAGCGATCATTGATTCAGCAGTAAGTGGACAATCTGTGACATTAGTTATTCCGATCAAATTGTTCCAGTTCTCAACTCATTAGTGTGTTGCATTGCTACAGAGTAATCGTTTCTGCATGAGCGAAGGGCGATTTGAAACATTTGTGAATACAATGGGCTATCGATTAGCGATCATAATTCATTCAAAGACGATGTTCGCTAACTGATTATAGATTTACCGTTTATTTTTATACAAATTTGATGATTTGATTCAAGAGATCCGAAAGTTAAATAAAAAGCAGAGCATTTATTTAGAAATTTGTTTACATTTAATAACAATATCTCTTCTTTGGTTTGGTTTATATGGTGAGCACAGTTCTTCACACTGCAGTCGTTACAGGCTCCGTAATATAACCAGTTGCAGTTACAAAATTTCAGAGACGAGAAATATACTATATTCTTTAAGCAATTGTCGGAAATGTTCTAGAATCCTTTCATAGATGCCTAAATTTCACTTATGGTTTTATTTTTCGTCTCAATTTACGATATCATCTCTTCGCTAACCAAGCTGGCTGTCGCTTCAGGAAACCGTTTTTCTTTATCTCACTTTTGTTTAATCACTTCTCTTGCGGCGGCGCCTACAGATTGTACTAAGATGCAGTTCTACAAATCTTACTCATATCGTCGTTTCTTTTGCTTTGAGGATTTCGTTGATGTTCGTTATCTGAACATATATTCGTTATTAAACAGAAAAATCTTTCTCGGAAACTGTTCATGTTCAGATTTGTTTATCGTCCGAACCGATTACACCTTTGTAAACTTTTCTTATATCAGTAAGAAGCTTCATCTTATTTTTCAATAGGAAGTTTGATCTTTTTTTAAGAAGAGCATAACTTTTTCTTAAAAATAATTTTATTAAGTTATTACTGCTTACCACTTATAAGCCTGTGCTAGGAACCATGCAAAACGAAGGATTGATAAAGAAGATATGAGTGTAGCTGAAAAACATGCCATCTCCAAAACAGAAAATTCTTCAGAAAAGTGGATTTTCTGTCCCATCTAGCGAAAATGAGATTTTTAAAAATGCTGCACGGCATTCGATGCATTCGGGCAGTGTGATTCAGTATGCAATTTATGGTAATGATGCATGAAGAAGGGAGAGGGAGTTATTTAAGGTTTTGTTTTGGATATGGACAGTTTTGAAACAATCTGAAATCTAAATAAATGTGTCAAATTGTATAGAAAATAGGAGACATAATAATTTTCTCAAAATATTATTGAAATAAGGATGTATCCCTTAAAAATAGATTCAATCATAAAAAAATTCAAATTCTCACAGCCACATCTTCTCCAGGGTCTCATTATAATAATAGTAGTTAAATAGTAAAAACTATTATTTCTCACTTGAGTCTTATTCTGTACCAGCAGTACGCGCACGGCGTTGAACGCAGAATCAGAACTTCAAGAAAATGAAAAAAAAGTATAAAAAACACTCACAATGACACGAAAAAGTTCTTAAAACAAAATCAAAACAAAAGATAAGCATTATTGCTTTTCTCACTTTTTTTTTCTTTCGTGATAATGGCATTTCAACTGTAGAAAACAGTGCAGAGTACGTTAATCCGAAATAATATTAAAAAAATTGCAACGTGAAAATGATTATTATACCGTAAGCAAAATATACGAGACAAATAAACACGTCATGGTATTAAGTACACGTCAAACAAATCATGGTATTAAGAAATTAGTGCGGAAAATCCCCCCAAACAGCACAAAATATTAAATAAAAAATTTTCTAGATAAAATTTTAAAAGTCGGGCTTCGAGGTGCATTTAGTCACCATTACGACTACATGAGTGCGACATTTCATAGCTGTAAGTGCGATAGATTCGTCTGGACATCGCACACACGTAGACACGCACACACACAAAAATTTTCTTTTATAAGTATAGATATTATATTACAGTAGTGAAATTCCATGCACTTGAACGTATTTATGAATGGGATCACAGCGTTCTTTCTTGGCACACATGCCACTGATCTTCGGCCTTCCCTCTCTTTTCTGAAGGCACAACGGACATTTCCGTGGTCTTTACGCCCCTCTCGTCTTACAGTCGCCTTCCAAATTCACTTTTATACATAAATAAATAAATTATTTTCAATAGAGACTACTGTTGCTGCTTTGCCACCTCTTACTTCCTCCCACACGGATCTCTTTTACAATACCGTATCTATCGAAGATAACTTCCACATTTTTCTCCATCTTGTTCAAAAGTGTAATAATTCAAGAAAAACCAAACTCGAACTTATCGCAGTGTCCATATTAACAGCTGTAAGGCTGTTTTTTTGGCAAAGTTTCACTCAACTACCTCGGTGCTGCCTGGTAGATTTGTAGATGACAAGTTTTGAATCCGTATCCATTAGTGGAGATGGCCAGTTCTGCAGCACACCTTAATTTTGGGCTCATTTTAAACATAGATAGGGCCAGGTTTAAAACATTTTCGTGTTGTCATGTGGTAGAGTGATCATATAGGCTTAAAATCTTTTTTAAAAAACGCATTTGTGAAAAAAATGGAGATGGTCACTTTTGCAACTACTCGACACATATATGAAACGGGTTTAAAAATCATTCTCATTGTGGAACACCAGTTTTCAATATAGTACTATTTCAGAAATAAAGGTAGCAAAATTGTGATTTTACTGCGGATAACCCAAATAATACGAAAAGGGAGAGAGAGAAAGAGATAAACATGTTTTCTTTCTTTTCTTTTGGCAGAATTTACCACTGATGTCATAGAGGAATTTGTAATCTATCAATTTATAAAACAGTCAGACACTTTGATTTTAAGTCATTTTTGCTTGAAATAAAACATTCAAATTATATCGGAACATACATAATAATATAACAATTCCGTTTACAACTGCATTTATGCTTGTTAATTTTTATCTGACATTACTGTTTGTGTTCAGTGCATTAACAAGATACTGCGACAAATCGGAATATTCAAATTACGTTAAGCATGATAAATTATAATAAAAACAATTTTTCATTGCGTTCCAAAATAGACAGTTTCTGAGAAAAAAAAAGTTCTCTTGTTTTTAAACTAAATTTTATCAAATTTATCTACCACAGAACATGAATTCTATTCAAAATGGTAATACCATATATGAGACCAATCGATCATTAATGGCAAAATTATAATCTATATATTTAAAATAATTTGGTGGAAAAACTTTCATCGAGTCCACCAGCCTCAACTACTCGACCGATTTTGACATTTTTTTTTCATTTGAAAGGTTATGACATCTAGATATGCCATCAAGGGTCGCCTGCCCCCCTTCTCCCATTTTCGAAAGAAATCGAAAAAACTCTTTCCCAATATACATTTTCTATGGGGAAAAACATTTGGACAGTTCTCCAGCAACAACCACCCCACGGATTTAGTCATTTTTTGTTTCATATGAAAGCTTATGACGTCTAGATATGTCATCATGGGTCGCCTGCCTCCACTCCCATTTTTGAACGAAATAGAAAACACTTCTCCACCATACATTCTCTATATGTTTTTTCTATTTCATTCGAAAATGGAGGGGGGGGGGACATATGAGGGGACCATTGATGACATATCTAGACGTCATAGCCTTTCAAATGATAAAAAAATTTCGAAATCGTTCTGGTGGTTGGTGCCGGCGAATTGTCTGAGGGTTTTACCATATTATTTTAAATACACTCCTGCTCAAAAAATAAGCAACAAAGGCAAAACTCGGAATAAAACAAAAACTATTTAATGGATATGCGTGAAAATTGTACACGAGGTAGGTGTGGCATTACTAGACCACATATCAAACAATGAAGCAAAGACAAACCAAAACACACAAATTGGTAGGCAGAATGTGCAATGGGAACCACACGCTAAATAACGGGTGTGATACCCTCTAGCTGAAATGTATGCTTGACAACGGCGAGGCATGCTGGCAGTAGTGTCATTGATCGCTTGTTGTGGCAGTAATGCCCATTCCTGTAGTAAAGCTTGTTGGCGCTCGTGAAGAGTGCCTGGCGGCACACTGCAACCTGCAATCCGTCTTCCCAACATGTCTCACACATGCTCTATGGGATTCAGGTCCGGTGATCTAGCAGGCCACACCATCTGTGGAATGGTTTCACTCTCCATATAACTCCGCACCAATCGTGCTCTATGCGTGCGGGCGTTATCGTCCATATATATCGCGTCGGATGATGATGATGATGTGATTATACCTGGCGCAAGATCCTTTTAAGGATAAGCTGCGCCGAAACAAGGTTTTAGTTCAGAATCTTGTCTTCAGTTAATAAAGTTTCAAATCAACTGTTTTGCTAAAAACTAGTAAAGTAAAGGTAAAATTAAAAATTCATATGTCATTAAAAAAAACCAATGTCCTTTAAGAACAGGAATATCGCGTCGGAACCCATTGCAGCGATGAAAGGCCGCACAAGAGGGTGTAGGATTTTGTCGCGATATCGGACAGCTGTGACAGAACCCACAGAGAACACGTAGAGGTCGGTTCGGCCGTTCGTTGCTATAGTCCAGTCATTAGGTGCTAAAAAGGGATGATTTAAAACAAATTCTGGTGGAGTCGTAATTTTTTGCTCCTATATGTTTTTTGGGGTGCTGATTACGAATCTGAGGTTTCCCACCAAAAATTTTTGTTGGAATTTTAGTTATAGCCAAAAAAGATGTCAAAATTGACTTTCCCCCCAGTTTTTTGCTTATATCTCAAAAACTATCAACTTTTTTATGCTATCATCATACATCAAAATAATCAGCACAAAATTCCCTACAATTTATGTAGGTACTATTTTTTCGTGACGGGTACCGTTTAGGCGCTATAACTGGTTGAAGTTTGGAGAAAGTTTGACTTACCTGCTAGCGCGGCTTTAACAGCAACAGATCATCCTATCTGTATGCGCGAATTTATCTATCTTACTAAATAAATTTCTGCTTAATTAATATACTTTTTCTATCGTAAAGTTCTTTGCACAAATAAAGATTTTATCACTTATATTTTGAATATACTAACATGATCTGCACAAAATTCGTTTTAAATCTTTTTACCCCTGGTATTACCTGCCTTTCGCTTTCGCGGTTGCGAAGTAATCAACAGAGTAAATCTCAAGAATTTTTTTAATAAGTTAAGAGACTTCAACATAGCTATATCTGTTATTGTCCATACCTGCTTTACATTTCGTATTTCTCCCCGTCTTGGCAAATGAACTCGTCTATCTGAAGCCCTGCTGAACAGCCATTAATGAAAAACTTGAAAACATTTGCGGGCCTCACTCATGGCCGTGATGTCAGTGATAGTGTACTGGCTAGGTGGACGCAGGGAATGAAAGCGCTCCAACATATTTGTTATGGAATTGAAGAATTCTCTGGTGTTGATTTGACCAGCTCTGATCAACATTTGAAAATCAGTGACTCAAAAGTTCAGCGAGATAATGATGATAGCAGGAAAATGGCGGAGTGGTTCAAGCACTATAATCCTTTCCCAGAAACTTCTAACTTGATTTCATTAAGCACTGGCGTTGCTGGAGACTCAAGAATGAATTGTCACATGGTCAAGGAGTAAGGTATTCTTGGTATCAAAAGAGTTGAAGGAAGTTTCTGAATTTTTATGAAATTCAGAAGAAATAACCGAATGCAACCACTAGCTCTAAAAAGGCACGAAATCCTCTTAATACAAAGCTTTCAAGCCATGTTCACCATGTTCACAGGAATTTAATGTTGAAAGCAATGTGTATATTATTGATGGAGGCTACTTGCTGCACAGAGTCATCTGGAACAGGGGTTCAACTTTTTCATCAATTTGTGATAATTATGTAACATATGTTCGTACAATGTACAAATCAACTGCCCTAGTCATTTTCGATGGGTATCCTGAAAATGAAACAATAGGAGACACTAAATGTGCATAACGGGCCAGAAGAACACGGAAACAAATGTCAAGCGAAGTAATATTTCATTGATACCAACAGTTTCCCAAGAAAAATTCCTGGCCAATCCGAAGAACAAGGATCGACTCATCTCCACATCCTGGTGAACAAGTTCTCCTCATTAAATATGGCATGCAAGAAAGCAGACAAAGATGCTGATTGTTTAATTGTGAACTCGGCTCTAGCCTTGGCCCCAACACATCCGTCTGTGGTTGTCATAAGTGAAGATATTGATCTTTTCGTCATCTTAATAGGCATTTTCACCTTTGGCCATGTATATTTCCTAAAACCAGGAAAATTGAAAATTGCTGAAAAGATATTTTCTCCTCACACTGCTTTAGAGAAAACAATCGCTGATAACATTTTATTCATACATGCCATGAGTGGATGTGACACCACATCAGCTCTATTTAATTATGGTAAAATGGAGTTTGTGCACACTTTGAAAAACAATCATGATCTCCTCAAAGTAATTGAAATTTTTAAGAAACCAGATATAACCCCTGAAGCTGTTGTGGATGCAGGGAACCGCTTTCTTGTGGCATTCAATGGCTACCCAATATCTGCCTCGGATATTAATATTACATGAAATCTTCATTTAACAAGAGTAGCAACATGGCTTCGCTTCCTCCAACCGAAGCAGCTGCCCACCAACATTCCTGAAGACTTTACAATCAGATCCAAAACTGGATTGGCAATAAAAAGAGACCTGAAGACTAGGGTTGGGAAAGAACAATCAGTGGGCTCCAGCCTGTCAAAACTCTGAAGTCCCCTGCACCTGACTCTATCCTGCTGAAGATATTCTGCAAGTGCACGTGAAATTGCAGCTGTAGGTAGGCCAGACTGTTTTGCTCAGTTTTGAGTCTTCACTGTTGGGACAACTGCGATAACAGAAAGATTCAAGTAATTAATAGTGATGAGGATGGTGATGATGAACCAATACGGCTCGATGATTTAGTTGAGGCGTCTTTATCTTTGCATGTCGAGGAAGACACAGATGATCTTCCAAACGATATTGGACCATAAGCTTCAAAGCAAGCAAGATAAAGTAAGAGACTGGGATGTAGATACCAAGATCATGTTTATAATTGCAGGTTGTATTATTATTATTAAGTTATTATGACTTGTAAAGTTTAGAATGTTATCTTTTTTTCATGTCATTTTTTTTCTTGGTTACTAGATACCAACTTATTCAAATTAATTAATAGAAATTAATAACGTTTAATTAAAAACTACACTAAGTACTTTTAGTTGTTCCTAAATAACATTCATTTTGAAAGTGGCTCTAAATTTCCATCAATATCAGCCTTTTTAGAGGTAATCAAGGAATTTTATTCATAAGTAGTACTTATGCCCTGCATTGCTCGGGACTAAATTACTTTCATTTCTAATATAACAGATGAAAAATTTATTTGCACAAGGAACATTACGGTAGAAAAAGTGTATTAAAAAAGTAAAGTGTATTAATAGTAGGATAGTAAATTTTAGTGCATACAAATAGGAAGATTTGTTATTGTTCGAGCCGCGCTAACAGGTATGTCAAACTTTCGCCAAACTTCAACCAGTTATAGCGCCTAAACGGTAAGCGTAACGAAAAAATAGTACATACATAAATTGTAGGGAATTTTGTGCTGATTATTTTGATGTATGATGATAACATGAAAAAGTTGATAGTTTTTGAGATATAAGCAAAAAACTGGGGGAAAAGTCAATTTTGACATGTTTTTTGGCTATAACTAAAATTCCAACAAATATTTTTGGTGGGAAACCTCAGATTCGTAATCATCACCCCAAAAAACATAAAGGAGCAAAAAATTACGACTCCACCAGAATTTGTTTTAAAAAAACTACCTAATGACTGGACTACTATCCCTGTCCAGACAAGTAACCCGCCACCTCTGTAATGGTCTCTTTCGACGATGTTTGGCGCCAGATAGCGTGTCCCTGGGTCTCGACATATCATTGCCCTTCGGGTATCATTCTGGATGTTAAATCGAGGCTCATCCGTAAAGAGTATGTGACTCCACTGCTCTGGTGTCCAACTGCGATGTTCACGAGCCCAATGCAACCGCGCTCTGACGTGCGCTGGGGACAAAGGCACACAAACGACAGGTCGTTGTGGGAAGAGTCCTCCTTCATGCAGTCTGCGCGACACAGTTTGGAGGGATATGGGCCTTCCTGCAGCAGCAGAGAGCTGCGACGCCAGCTGTCGCGCGATTAGTGTCCTCCGTCGTCTGGCACATTGCAACAGGTAGCGATCGTCTGCCGTTGTGTTGATTGTCCGGCGTCCAGACTCACGTCTTCTACTGGAGTTTTGATCCCTTTGGTAATGTTTCCACAGCCTATGGATGACACTACGATGTACATTAAGCTCTCTGGCAACAGCAGATTGTCTTGCACCAGCTTGCAACATACCGACAGCCCTCCAGCGCATCTCATCGTGCAAATGGTTTCTTCTATTCATGCTTTCCGCTTTGGCTATCTCGGATTCCGCGGAACTGTCGCTGTTTGCGAATTGAAGAATAGGTCCGGGAAGCCCCTTTTTAAGGCGTTGCGGCGCGAACGCGGGATTGCGTTTTATGCAAATTTTGGTTGTCTATTTGCATTCGTCGATGCAACCTCCACCTCATATGTGAATTGTGTGTTTTAATTCACCGTTTTTCATGTGTACCGCGTCTTTTCGTGTTTGTTGCTTATTTTTTGAGCAGGAGTGTATATAGATCCCAACAGTTCCAGCACAATGGCGTGTCAAAAATATTGTAAAATACCTACTGTTTAGTTGGGGGTGATCTCATTCTGTATTTATGGATCTGAAGACTTTCATACCGAAATTCGTGAGAAAATTATACAAAACATTACGACTAGATGAGGTTTATTGAAAGATTTCACAATTTTAAAGGAATCTGTTGTGCTCAAAGAATATGAAATCTACTGTGGCTTTATGGCTGTTCCACTGATCTTCATGCAGTATTTAAAACTGAAAAAAGTAGCGGCTGAGAGCCTCGAAAAAGAGAGGCGGCAGGGGTAGTGCTGAGCAAAAGTCGGTGCCGACCGCAAAACCGACCGGAGGGCGACTAGTAATAATAAAAAAATTTTTGGAGGACTCAGAGTAAAGTGGACCAAGTCGTCCATGAGATTCATTTCTGAAAAAACAGACCTCAAAGTTGATCAGCTGCATTTAAAATAACAACGGACATCTAAGTGCTATTACTGCCTGGATGATATAAATTGAAATATGTAATTGAATCCTTATTATACCAGAAAATATAACATTTCTATCAACCATTTCTTTGTTAGTGCAAAATGGGCAAAACCTGGACTTGGTTTACTTTAGCTCTGAACTCTCCATTTATGGCTGAGATTAATTAACTTAATAGGAGCATTCTACCGTTCGGAATTATCGTTTGCATAATGAAAATAGGCTTCTGAGTTCTGTTAAAAATTAATTTGTATTTGCAGTTTAATATATATAATGGCATTTTGATGGAAATTATCGTTTTCTCTAAAAGTATATCGAAGAACACTTCATATTATAAAAGATTTAACACAGAGAAGGTGTCTTCCACATCAGTTTGTGAGACATTCTTCCAATAATTTTTGTTGAATTTTGAGCCTCCTCTTTCTGGAGAACGAGTCACTTAACTTGTTTGCCAGTGCGTCATACGTGCATGGATTTATAATACCTCTAAACAAACTAAAATTAAGCAATTTATAAACAGAAAACGGAAAAAAATTACTTGGAATCCATTAACATTATAAGTATTCTGTGGATCTTAGTTGAGTCAATACGACAACTATTCACAAAACAGAACGTTTTATCCAATCCTTCTGTATGGATTTACCCATGTTAGTGAATAAGACGGACTTTGTCTTTATTGCATCTCTTTCTAAACGTGGAATACAAAACTCTATAGCTTTATCGGAAGAACTTTTAAAGTCAAGAACAATTTGATTGCTTTCCTCACTTCTGTCATACAGAGAAACGAAGTAATTTGAAGCATTCCATTTGTTCCTTTTAACCCAATTTGCTTACTGACGTGGATTTGCGACTATTTGTAATGAATAGATAAACTCGATTAAGGAAAAGAAATGGATTTTGCGAATGCTTATTTCGAAGTGATTTCAGACTTCAATCAATCAATTTAGATATTTTAATATCTTTTGCGCAACTAAACACAACGTCATCTGACCGTGGTTCAAAATGGCGAGATCTATCTCAAGTTAGATCCTGTTTTCCTTCAAAACAGGATGTAAGTATAATTAAATTAAACATTAGATATTTACACGACTCTTTAATTTACACCGAGAAAATGTTACATAAAGTTGTCGATTAGTAAATATAATTTCGTGTTTTTTTGACATAATCAATTTTGTTGAAAGGTTTGTTCTGAGAGTTACTTATTTGCATTACAAAAGTTTCCCAGCTAGTACAAAGAGGAAGAAAGTTGCTTCGGGATTTATTTTCTTTTATAACAGAGTGATTCGATTAAAATAGAAACAAATCAAGCTCAAGCGACTCACGTCAAATGAATCACTTCAATTTAATTTTGGAATCCATCGCGGATCTTGCAGAAGGAAAGCGGATATTACGTCACACCACAGCTTAAGAGTGCATATCGATGTTCGGCTCCACAGTTACGTTTACTTTGTGACTCTGTAGTAACGTCACTGTCGTTAATTATTTAAAAGTGTCAGGTTGATAAGATGCTTAAATTTAGTATCATTAATAATTTTTTATAAGCTAAAAGTTTTAAATACAAGTGCTCTTGTGGAAGAGACAACTTTTTTTCTAAGTTCATTTACATATTTTTTTTTTATCTCTTTCAAATTTATTTACTTATTTTTTTATCGTTTGAGATAGGGCACACTATTTCTTTTGAAAGTTCAGCGCATCATCAGCATTTCACTTTTTTTATGAAAAAAGTTTTTTTTCTTCAGGATAAGAAAAAAAAGAGCCCAAAAGAAGATAATCTTAAATCTCCAAGTAGGTGATTTTGCGAGGATATTCTGTTTCAATATCTTCTGAAAATCACGGGCCTTCTGAGGATAATAGGATGATGAAGTATTATGATCGTGCATTTTAATTTTTTCAGAACCAGCACTTCTTTTTCCCTCATGTGATGCTCTGCTCTTTGTATGGCAAATGAGGTCTACTAAAGAAAATGACAGAAGATCCCCTTAGTCTTTAAGTTTTTACTGTTATTTGATGGCAATCATCAACCACGGACACTTTCAAATCTACGTTGCGAAATCTTGTTGGATTATCCTAGCCATGTTTCAACTTTTCATTCAACTTTCACAATCGATGACATTCGGGAAGTTCTAGTAACAATCCGTAAATATTTGGTCTGATTTTGTTAAAGTATTATTTCTGTTTTATAGTGTTATTTATTTTTATTGCAAAATGATTGTTTTATAATTTTAACTTTTAGATGAAATAAAAAAAATTCGAACTTCTAGTCCGAAACATCGTAGCATGTTAAATGTTTTAGGCTTGATTCGTCTGGCTTGATTGCATCAGCCGTTGCATTCTGTGCGTAACGATTTTTACATCACGCAATTTACAGAAAGAGTGCCAGCCTAAAAGAAATTATCATGTTACTAAAAGCGAAAGTGAAAATTATGCTTTGAAGTTAATGTCCACAGAAGACACTTTTTTTAACCAGAACGTTAACAGTTGTATAAACACGTGACTGAAAGACCTGATGAAATAATGATATCAGTTTGAATTTCATTACAACAATAAAGACAACTACAAATTGTGTTAAAAATTAATTTTGAACAATTATTAATATTAAAGAAAAAAATTACACTGAAATAAAATTGATATCCCTGAAAAGCTATTATTTTAAATTTTAAAGTAGTGTAAAAACTATTCAAAAACTTTGAGCGATAATATGTTCCGAAATTATTGGGAGGAAAAGTTAACATTTACTTTTATTTTTATTTAATTAGCCTAAAATCATGTTTCAATATCTTCTTAAAACTTCCTCGAACAATTGCAGCTTTGCTTCCTGAATAAAGCTCCGTCCTGAAAGGAGCATACAATTTTAGAGCAAGGTTCGTAAATATTTATCGCTCTGCAGGGTGCCCACTTAAATAAGGGCCACCCCCTCTCAACTTCAGAACGACGGCAACTATAGTCATGGAAGTAGTGTCTAGATGTAGTAAAAAGTCTATGCGCCATGCGATAGACCCCTTACGTAGCCACCTGGAAGTAAACTCCAGAGTTAGGGTTCCTATCTCGAAAAAGATACAAAAAAAAGTCAATCACAAAGTTGTAGAACGTTATCGATTTAGTTCAAAAAGACACCTTGTACACATTAATACAAAGAATAGAATACATAAAATGCACATTTGTTTGTTCTCATTTTCCGAAATTGTAACGTCACGAGACATGTACGAAAGAAGAAAATCTTATTTTTCGGACAAAAAAATGACCCCATTATACTTTTTCCTGTGGGAATAATTCAAACAGCATGTGTATGTGACATTTCCGCCAACATTGCAGGACTTTAGATGACATATTACTTCTGCTTGTGCTAGCGGACCCAACTATATGCTAAAACGTGTGCAAAGTGAAATTCAAACAAGGGCTTATATTTGTATTGTAGATGACGAAGAGAACTTTGGACACCGAAATTTATTTATCTTGTGATAACTAATTGTTTTTTCTCTTTGTAAACCGTTTTGTGACGTCACAGTTTCGGAATCGAGAATAATCAAATGTGTATTTTGAGCTTTCTGTCTTAGTATTAATATGCACAAGGCGTCTTTTCGTACTAAATCAATAACGCGCTACAACTTTGTAATTGACATTTTCCCTCTATTTTTCACCGTTTTCGAGATAGGAACGATAACTCCGGAGTTTGCCACCAGGTGGCGCTGTAAGGGGTCTCATCGCATAGCGCATAGACATTTTACTATATCTAGACACTACTTCCATGACTACAGTTGCCATCATTCTGAAGTTAAGAGGGGGTGGCCTTTATTTAAGTGGGCACCCCGTATAATGAAATTTATGAAGATCCCAGATAAAAGAAATAAAATTTCGTATTAAGAAGTAACTACGGGACAGAATTTTAGAGCCTAAGAAAGTTCAGAAGATGGAGGGTTCGGCTTATGATGCTTTATAATGATGGCAGTGAACAACACATTATTAAATATGTATTAAGATGTCATTATTAAATACTAGCTGATCCCGCGCAGATAATCGGCGTTCGGTTAAATGCTAAACATGATTTTCCTGACGCTTCTAGAGCCAAACTGGCAATCCAGCGTTCCAAGAACATTTTCCAAAAAAAAGGCGCCAAGTGGTGTGCGCATAACAGAAAAGTAGTCAATGTAAAATGTTTACAATAGTTATCTCCATGATGTTTACCTCAATTTGTGAATTGACACGATTTTATCTTCGCTCATTTAAACTATTTTGACGTTGATCTAAACGTTCTCCGTATCGCTTAAGCCCATCTGCTTCATTTCTAACTGATCTCTTTTCAATAACGCCATCCGAAGTTTCATTATATTGTAAAACAATATGATGAATTCTTCCCCTTAAACTCATTTTGTTTCGAGAAAAAGTTATTCTACACCAGAACGAATATAGTAACAGGCTATGACTATGAAGTTATGCCTATCATGGAGGAGACTAACGGCTTTGTTTTGTAAACAAACTGATGGTTGCTATCGGCATAAGAAAAATGAATCTCTTTTCTGCTCCAACGTACACTAGCGTTTTATATATATAGATTGTTACGAATCTGGATTGTAGCTTCTCAGGAATGCCTTAGCCTTATGGTTGGAAAGAGACATTTACAGAGGTTCTTACTAGTTATCGGGTAGGTCAAGCCAACACCCTTGACTTTGGCGACAAAATTTAAGTTCTTGAATATGCAGGCACTGAGGTCTTATTTCTCATAGGAGACGATATCCGGATTTCTTCAAAGATTTCCGTGTGACTTCACGCCCTGTCGGGAAGACTATAAATACCCGGAGTTGCTGAGACGAGAAAACATGTCTGAACGTCTTTGGAGTGCGTTCGAAGGTCTTTGAATCTCTTTGGAATATTATCATCTTTGGAACGTGCTTGAATCTCTTTGTCTGCAGTGAGAGTTGGTAAGCTCATAGACGCCAAGCGGTACTGAAAGTGCTGTTGCAGTAATTATTAGTGATTTGATGTCTATTTGTGTTGCTAATTTGTACAAGTGCTGTTCCTCTTGTTATTTGTGCTTCGTGTTTTCCGGAATGTTCGTGAATAAAGCATAAAGCGTCGTTCTCCATTATTCTACTTGTTGGGCTGTTTTCACCTTACACCTACTGGCCGATTTTCGTAACAATATGTATTAACATGTCATTCTTCTGCTTCGAGGACGACACCATAACCGGCACTTCCCTCTCCAAACTTTAAAATACACGGTAGATCTTTGGTGGAATCAGCTACCGAAGCTGGTTGTCTTTGACCCAAAATCCGAGACAATACAGCCAGGCCATCTGGTCACAGGATGAATCACATAATTTTGAACCATGACCATACAACAAGCACGACACTTGAGTCAGAACATCATCTACAAACTTTCACACCATACCAGCAGAATGATGTTTGGCCTCGAATGAATTTAACATGCACCAGGTCCGAGTATACGGTGGACTTCAGACAGAATCGAGTTCCGAATCCGAAACTCTGTCACCAAGTTACTGTAGCCTCACGGATTGTGTTATTATGTACCGAGGGTGTGGCAAACAACACCCACTCCGCCCCGGCCTACACAAACGGGTATAAGGCCCAGTGACAGGACGGAAGGGCGGGTGTGGTACTGAAATTTGGAGAAGAAGGTGCCAGCTCAGGTGTTGCCCGTGTCATCTGACCGTGGCTCAAAATTACGAGGTCCGTTCCAAAATAGCTTCGTGTTGCTTCAAAACGAGAAGTTAATATAACTAAACTACAATAAAATAAACTAAATCGATTATATATATTTTTAACCTAACAGTTACGTTACACAGAGGGGGGACGTTAGGACAAAGATTAGAATTCAAAACTTACCAAATCATAAGACAAAAATTCCATCAATGTCTACAATAGTATTTTTAATATCAATAATGTTAGTGAATAGATATCGCATATAAATTTCTCCATCATTTGTTAGCTATTTAAAACTTAATTGCAGACTTTAATTATGGCTAGAATTCTTAAGGGATGTAGACAAAGAGGAGTAATATATTTGCTTAGACTGGTATAATGAAACGTCAAAGAAAGAAAACATAGTACGCTTTCTTTGAAGGTGACTAGCACATTGTGATCTATCTCGGCAAGTTTAATTACTTCATTACAAGAAGCCGTGGAGTGTAATAATTCTAAAACTTTCTAGACATCCAGTCTTCTGCTTTGTTGGATTAAGTATAGAAAAAAGTATCCACTTTGGAACGTTTTTACATCAAAGTAAAATTTGATGGCAGAAATTTTATTGTAAAAACGAGTAAATTAAATTTTTTTACTCTTATTTACTTTGGAGTTATTCTGTAATTCATTCTTTTTCTTAAATTGGTAATCTATTAGTTCCTGGTCGGTAATGATGAAAAAAAATCGGATAGTAATTCTTTTCTATGACAGTTTTTTTACGTTCGGTTTTAAAAATTAGCTTTTTTGGAACATGGACATTTCGTGTGGAAGGAATAATATAGAATTCCATCGCCTTTCACGTAAAAGAATTAACTCTCTATAGCAACAAACCTGACACCAAAAAATTATATTTCACTTCAAAGCAAGATTAATCTCAAAGAGGGATAAAAAAAAATTATATTGAGTTCTTACACTAGATTCCTTTTCTTTATGCGATCAAAACTGAAAGATCATCATTAACACCATATTTGCTAAGATTTTTAAGGAAAATGAATGCCGCTTTGGTATTATAAGATGCACATAGCATCTAACAAAATAATTTCCTTATTATATGGGAGATCATACTTTAAACTACTGTTCCGCATAATTTCCATCATTAGTAAATCACTTATCTACTTTTTTTTCCTAGGTCGCGCCAATAAACATTACGACTTTTGCATGAAAGCTGGTGGTTTTTTCAGCCAAATATTATCTGGTGATGAGCCATGAGTCTTTGACATCATTCACGCTTAAATAAAATAAAATAAAAAGGAACGTCCCAAAAAATCAGCTAGAGTGTTCTCCCACGACATTCTCGTATACATACAAAATTCGGTGCGTTTTATGTATATCTTCGTAATACAGTAGGGACAATTGACTATGTATTTTGGATATCTTCCCATTGACCAACTGATTCTAAAATTTGACACATGTATACAATTTTGTGTCAAGATCACGTGTAGAATTTCATTTATCTGAATAGCTGGTTTAGTTTTTTTAGTTAGATTAGCGTCCCATTATGAAACTATCCGATTGATATTTTCGAAGAAGCCTCGTAATTTTGAACCTCGGTCAGAGGACGAAAACGACACCTGTGCCGGCACCTTCATCTCCAAACTTCTGCACTACACGTGATTTCCAAAATGCCATTTCGCCCCCTCCTTTTTTTCACTCGTACCCATACTCGTCCTTAAGTATAGCTTTAGATTTCTGTTTTCTTTTACTTCTATTGCATTTGTATCTTTTAACAGTGAGTCTGGCGCAGCATGGCCAAAGGCGGCTTTTGCGCCAAAAAACTCAACGAAACCAAATCAAACCGAACCAGTTCGCACGACACTAGTGGATGGACGTTCGAACCTCGACAGATTTCACGTGCACCAGGCCTGAATACAGGTGGATCGTCCATTGAATCAGGTCTCGAACTCGCGATCCGCCGGTCCCAAGGCGGAGATTCTGCTACGGAACCACCACGGAGCCTTAGTTGTTGTGAAGGAATGGAATTCACAGAAGTTTTGTTGTAATTAATGGCAGCCTCGTGATCACTTTTGTGGGCGTTGACTGCGCATATACAGGGTTAGCCTAAATGATTCATCGGGTTTCAAAACACTGTGTATTGACCCATGACCCACGTCCACCGACTCACCCATTCGGTTTAGAGTCTACAAGGAATGTATTGAGAGGTATCACTGTGTATTGAGATGTATACGACATACAAAGACGAGTGATACATGACAAGATACATGCACTCCGCAAGTTTAAAAGCCCGCCTCGTGTCTCGCATGCTCGCTAGATAGCAGGCCTGTAGCGGCATTGTACAAGATGGCGGCAATGCAGGAGAAGAGCTTTTGTGTGTTGGAATATGCGAAGTGTTCTTCGCTTACGAGCGTTCAGCGTGCATTCCTACACAAATACGGAAAAGCTGCACCTGGTCATTTGTAGCATGTACCAGAAACTTGGTGACTGTATGTACCTTTTCATGTATCACCCGTCTTTGTACGTCGTATACTTGTAAATAAATAGTCCTTTGAAACCCGATGAATCATTTAGGCTAACCCTGTCTATACAGAGCTTGATGTTGTTAATTCTCTCTGTTGCAAAATGTTATCACTTAAATAAACCGCCTTTGCTTTTCTTCCCGTGTTGTTTTGTATGTGTTGGTGTCAAGGAGTTAGATACACGTTTGATATCCCAACAGTTGTTGCATTTTTGAGTCAGTGGCGGATTTTGACAATATGAGGACACAGACGCCAACTTGTTTTGAGGCCCTGTAAGGAATAAATTGGCCCTGGAACAAGCCTTCTATGTTGTAAATTCACCATCGGCTTAGCATTAGGATGTACTTCGAATAGATTGTGAGGCTTTCAAGGTCTCGAGGCACGAGGCGGGCGCCTATAGCGCCTGTGCGAAGAACCTTGTCGAGTTATTGTATTCAGCAATATACAGACCGGCAAACGGTCAAAACGTAAACTGATTTGATTCATAATTTGATACATATATATTTAGGTATGAAAATAAAATTATATGCGAAATTTCACTGATATAGTAGCCCTTTGCGTTTTTGAGTTATGTATCTATATGCTCACGGAAGGAGAGACAGACAGACATATTTCCCGTACTTGTCTTAAGCAGTGTGTGTCTTTTTTATTCAGCATTTTAGGCATGTAACACGTGAGCATGAATGGACTCTATTTTTCATACTTTTTTATTTAATCTGATTTGTTTTATATTGGCAAAGATGGAATTCGGTGATCGATTTTTCACTCACTTCCTTCTGCTCTAGAGTTTTGGATTTTTGTACAATTGTATGCTCTTCGTGACAATACATTACTTTAATATTTTCAGAACTTAATTATCTGTTAATAGATTAAATAAATTAAATTTTAATTCCATACGTGTGGTGTCAGTTGGAGTGAATTCGAAAAAATTTATTTCGAGATACCTTAATATTTATCATAATGAGTTATGAATTGAAAACTGGGAAATAATTATTTTAAAAAAACTCCTGCTTTTTAGTACACTAATAAAAGTGTTTTTAAGGACAGGTTTGATTAAATTTCTTTGAAATTATGTTTTCGCCACAAATACGGAAGAAAATATCTGAATGTTGATTGAAGAATGTTCATGATATATGTACTAACTTTAAAGAATTTTCTAGCATTTTTGATAAATTTCTATTCATTTCATTTATTATTCCGGAATGCATTTACTTGGAACCGACCTTAAATATACTTTGCGCTGTTCCTCTGAAGCGAATAATTTTCTGCCGTTGCTATGGAAACTACATCTTGATATAATCTATTTTCTTAGAAATGATTAACTTTGAAATTAAGGAAGAAAAGGAAAACGAATAATATTATTAGATTTCTGTTCTTGAGATGAAGATGAAACGGATATACTAACATAAAAAAAATTATTTCTTCGAAGGTATTCATTTCGTATTAGGTTTTTTGTTCCTGTAAATAAGAAAGATAAACTGATTCGTGTTTTATTAACTATGAGAGATCGAAATAAACCAAACAGAGGAACAATCACTTTTTTGCAAGTAAATCAAATAATGGATGAGAATTTTTTGAAAAACGTGCATTTATTAAAAGTGAAAAATTATATGTTGGAATAAATAAAGTGACTTTGAGGAAACCGCAAAAGCTTTTGCGCTTTGTCTTTACCCCAGGCAAATTTAGTTATATATTACATTACAATGCACCACCTGCATCCCCGTGTTTAGAGCCACTTGGCTCCTTTCGGTTTGGATGGATGGAGATGAAGTTTATTTTTTTAAGAAAGGGGACAAAAACAAAAAACAGGTACAAGAACAAATATTAACGAAAAAGAAACATACACTGGACAGAGCAACATAGAAAACAAAACAAAACGAAAAAAATATGTTGAGGGGGGAAAAAAGAAGAGTCATAAGTAGCCGGAAATGTGTGTCAGTCTGGGTGGATGCGCGCTCAATGATTATCCTCTATAATGAGATCGTTCTCATCACATATGAAGCGCATTAAGAGTCGAAGTCGGGTTCATGATAAGTTACTCGTGAGAATACTTTTCAACCACTGTAATTTAAGAGACACTGTAGGAGTTTGGAAATGCCAGGAGAGGGTAAACCGACATTTTGTGGCATAGTGCATTGGATAAATCTAGTTATCTAATTATATAGAAATAATTCTCTGAAAGTAATCTCCTGCATTAAATTATGTTACCAATCAACTATCCACCACGTACCAGTGTTCCTTCGAATGAAAAAAGGAAACCACAAATAAAAAAAATCGAGAATGTTTTTCCTCTAGACCTCATATATTTCTATAGATGATTCTCGGATACCGAAATACTCCACGATTTTGCGCATGCGCTAGACGGAGTTGATTTCACCATATAGGGGTGAAGTGAAAAGTGGAGGGGGAGACATTTACATTTTACGTAGCGTGACCTAACAAAAACCTTCGGAAGTGAGCTCCTCTTAATCATTGCCTGTCACCTCTTTCCGGAGTAAAATCGTCAAAAAGTGCTAGTCTTGGTATCATGAAACGATCAGTATATAAGGTTTTCACTTGTAAACAAACTTGATTGTGTCTGAGGTTGTTATGAAAATAGATGTTTTCGTTTGCCATAAATATACATAGTGTCCCAAAAAAGCTTGAAATTCATTTTAATTTTATACCATTGGAGATACGTGGGTACTGTAAATTACAAAGATGCCCAGAAGGAATTGACAAGTAAAAGAATGTGAAATTGTCCTGACATTAATTTTCAAAAAGCTACACTTTTTAAATTTTTATATGACCCTCATAGATTAAATTGGTCAATTAGAAATTTTTTTGTTTTTACTGCAACTAGATCATTAGAAATGTATTTATATCTTTAAAATTCATCAGTTAGGCTTAATTGAAAATTGGCCAATGTGAATATGGACCGTATATCAAATTAGTAATGTAAATCTACGCATCATTAGAACAGGAAACAAAAGCAATAATAAAGTTTTGTGAATTTTGCCTAAACTCATAATGCATGTGCGGATTTTGTATACTTTTTGCAATTCAGACAAACCCTTTTTTTAGTTGAAAAAAAAACATTTTTGCATTTGGTTGTTAAAATGAAAACCCGATTTTTTT
>BGPR01010424.1:0-52565 GCA_013235015.1 Araneus ventricosus
AAAATATTTTTTTGAATTAACTTTAGGGATTTTGCTGATGTTATAATTAGAACAGAATTTTAAAAACTAATACAATAAAAAATACCAAGACATTTCAGTATAGTTTTTTTTAATTTTAAGTTTCTAATTCATTTCTTTGAAAGAATTTGAAGAACAAAAATCAGGGTGTTTACTTACAATGTATGTACAAAAACTTAAACTTAACTTGATTTATTTGCAATATTTTTTTAAATATAAGAAGCATCTAATAGTCACAGCCGATAGAATTCTTAAATACACATTAAATTCTCAAGTAATGTAGAAAATATTCGTGACTTTTCCATCTTAATTTCATTTCTTGGGAAACTCAGTAAGTAAAAATATAAAATTGTTGATGTTTGTAAACAAACCTTTTATGGTCAACCGATTCAATATTCTCTCAGTTCAAATATCGTAAAAATAACTAGGTCGTATTTCAATTTGTCTGTTAATTTCAAAGGGTGGCGACCGCTTTTGCAGCATATATATATATATATAAGGAGACTGTCTTCATTTGAAATTTCATTTTGTTCATGCATATATTGAAATAAATTATATGGACTTCAATAGCTCTTTGTAGCTTTCTATTATAACTGTAATAAATCTTACCTCTTTATATATAAAAGAGAAAGTCACTCCCTGACTCATCAATGAATCTATCAAACCACAGGAACTAGAAACTTGAAATTTGGTAGGTGGTTCCTTCTTCGATAATAGGTGCTCATTAGAAAGGATTTTTTCGAAATATTAATTAGAATTTTAATTAATTAAAAATTACCTTAAATTTTAACATTACCCCGCAATAATTTCGTAGCATATTATTGCACAAAAATCATTTTATCATCAACTTAAAGTTCAAAAATTTAGCTTTTCAATAACACCACTCTAATTTCCATACAAAATTCTGCACAATTTTAATTAATTTTTGAAGATGTTTTAAAGCATAATTTCCAACACTGTTTTCTTTGTTATCGTCTGCAGCTTTTTTTTGGAGCGTGCGCGCAAAAGAACTCCTTTACCGATTAAAGAAAGAAATAAAACATTATTAAAATAACTGAGAACTTATGATGGCGAGTTGAGTTTTGAAAGTCATTCCTGTCGATATTTTGAGAGGTAATTTGCAAATTATTTTTAAATAGGTGTGCTGTCTTCGTATATATTTGTTTATATCTATCATGTGTTACTGTACGTACCAAGTCACGGGCATCAGCTAGTATTAAATATTTTAAAAACGTTTCTCTATCCAAGATATTCCCCATGCATGCCTCTATTTTCGATTTTGCTTTATTATTTTTAATATTTTTACTGGTTTCCTTTTTACTGTGAAGATGCTTTTACACCGAATACCATAGCAGGTCTTTAAAATTTTATTACTTTTCGCATTAGATAAATACACTGAAGAGACAGAAAAACTGGTACAGGCGTGCGTTTGGAAATAACGGGGGTATGCAACCAATCAACGTAACGCGATGCGGTTGGCAGCGCCTATATGATACAACAGGTGTCTGACACAGCTCTTAGATTAGTTCCTGCTGCTACAATGGCAGGTTATCAAGATTTAAGCAACTTTGAACGTGGCTTTATAGTCGGCGCACGAGAGAAAGGACATAGCATCTCCGAGGTAGCGATGAAATTTGGATTTTCGAGTCTTACCGTTTCACGAGTGTGCCGTGAATATTGGGTATCCAGTAAAACATCAAATCTCTGACATCGATGCGGTCGGAAAAAAGAACCTTCGACGCCTGATGAGAATCCTTAAACAAGATAGACGTGCAACACTTCTTCAAATTGCCGCGGATTTCAATGGTGGGGCATCAACAAGAGTCAGTGTGATAAATGTTCAACAGGTAATCATTGATATGGGCTTTCGGAGCCGAAGGGCCACTATTGTACCGTTGTTGACTGCACGGCACAAAGCTTTACGCATCGCCTGGGCCCGCCAACACAGCCATTGGACTGTTGATGACTGGAAATACGTTGCCTGGTCTGATGAGTCTCGTTTCCAATTGTATCGCGCGGATGGACGTGTACGGGTATGGAGAAAACCTCATTAATCTATGGACCCTACATGTCAACAGGGGACTGTTCAATCTGGTGGAGCTTCTGTGATGGTATGGGGCTTGTGCAGTTGGGGTGAAATGGGACCCCTGATACGTCTAGAAACGGCTCTGACGGGTGACAGGTATGTAACCAATCTGTACGATCACCTACACACATTCATGTCCATTGTGCATTCCGACGGATTTGGAAAATTCCAGCAGGACAATGCGACACCCCACACGTCAAGATTTGCTACTGAGTGGCTTCAGGAATACATTTCTGACATCAGACACTTCTATAGGCCCTTTTAATCTCCAGACATGAACATTATTGAACATATCTGGTATGCCTTGCAGCGTACTGTTCAGAAGAGATCTCCACCACCTCTCACTCCTATGGATTTGTGAACTGCCCTGCAGTATCCGTGGTGTGAATTGCCTCCAGGATACCTTCAGACATCAGTCGAGTCCATGCCACATTGTGTTGCTGCACTTCTGTGTGCTCGTGGGGGCCCTACTCAATATTAGGCAGGTGTACCAGTTTTTCTGACTCTTCAGTGTATATTACACGTTTAGCTGCTCAAATTTACCTGTTTGCGCATTTAAGTCAAATTCAATACAATCTAGCTTAAGCGAAACTTCTAAAGAAACGAAGGAGCTATATCATTCTCAATTTTTTCTACACAAAAATAATTTAAGTAATAATAAAGGCTCATTAATTACGAGAACCCATCAACTGAAATGTGTTTATCTGTCTATAATAAGTACAAATGTCTTCAAATTAAATACAATTATTTTTTCCAAAAAATGTGATTTTTGTATCTTTAAGAGATTTCAATTGTTACTATTATTCTCTTTCAAATTAATTTAGTAGCTTCATTTACGTAAAAGATATAAATACGAATTAAAGGAAGTTTTAACTGTGAAAGAGGTAAAAATACAATAATATTAACAAACAACGAATGAAAAAGAACGAGGAGGAATAAGAATCTGGTGGATGATGTCATCAGAGGCCTTCATCCATGCAGATTCAAAAATAGAATTTATGAGTTCTATTAAGTTATTAACAAACAACGAATGAAAAAGAACAATGAGGAATAAGAATCTGGTGGATGATGTCATCAGAGGCCTTCATTCATGCAGATTCAAAAATAGAATAAGTTTTCTGTCGAGGGAAAACGACTTTAAGGTCTAAATTAGAATTTTCCTCAAAGGCCTTTTTAGATATTCAATTTACTTAACTCAATGATTTGGAAAATCAATTCTTGATTTTAAAATATAAAATTTCATTATTAAATTTTTATAAGCTGAAATGCTTTTCCCTCGACAATTGTTGAATTTCAGTGTGCATATTTTAAAGACTACACCGACTCTCGAAAATTCTCCATGCGTCATACGAACAAATGTATCGATGAAATATTTAAAAGTCTGGCAAAAAATACTTTCCTTATGAACCTAGAACACTGAAAATTCTCCACTTCTTTCCTCTATTTTCGCATTTTAAGTTTTTCATTACACTGCATCTTATAAGGTAATTAATTATACAATATCGTATAAATTTAAATTAGTATTTACTTTCTTTGAAGTTTAATCTGGCTGTTCATTTTTTTCCTATTAAAATAAAACTATTAAGAATAAAAAATCATTTACAGGAAATTAGAAAAATCAACAATAGAGAACATATAGGACCCTAGGAGATTTAGTCACTCCGTCAGACTTATTAGAGCCGAGCTAAGGTTATGAATATTTGCTCTCAGTTTTTACTAATGTTCCTCTCATTAGAGAAGGTGTAGATTTATTCTAAGTTTAAGAGATAAGTCCTGACAGTTGCAAATTTTCTGAATTTATATAACATTACATACTTACAAGATTTAATGAATAGCTACCAATTTTTCATTAGAAATAATTTAAATTTCAATTTTTAATGAACATTCAAATGTTCTTAATTATATTCTTGTCAACTTATACCTCCTCAGAACATCATTTAACTCATGAGGTTCTTCAATAAATAATTCATGCATGCATCCTTAGAAACGGATGTGAAGAAAAATTAAATCAATAATCATAAAATACTGTTTGTAAAAAAATAAAGTTTATAAAAGATATATTACATTTTATTATGGCCTCCCAAGGAAGATATACGATGCAGATAAATCTAATATAAGTTGTAATTGCTATAGCGCTCTCTGTATTGCATTGTGGAAAATAGCCACATATGTCAATGGCAGCTTACACATAAAATCAATTAGACATGTTGCTAGATGGAAGCGCTTTATAAATGATGAATCCTGTTATGTATTACTGTATATAATTAAAACTATAAATATTATGGAAAATGTATAACCAAGAATAATATCAACGTCGGGTTTTAATAAAAGAAAATATTAAAATTATTGTAGTGGTTCACTTCAGCACATGAATTCAGTTTCTGAACTCAGAAAATAAAATAAAATACATAAGATTTTAAGTATAAGAATGTGACTATGAAATTTATCACAGAAACAACTTTCATTACAAAACTTCTATATCATAAAATTTATCATTTTTATATCATAAATTGTGCTGAAATAACAACTGAAATTAACTTTAAATACAAATTACTAGAATTCTGTTAGACATTCATTAATCACTTCATATTCCACGTCTTATATTCTGATTTCTTAAAATGTTAAAGTTTTGCAAACATAATTTAGTGCAAATAAATGGAAATTTTTCCAACCATGTAATGAACATTTAACAAATTAAATATTTGAAATTGTGAACAAAACTTAAAAAATGCCTTCTATTAGAAAAAAAGTCATCACTTCAACTTTTCAATTCTTTAAAATGGATCTTCTCATTACGTGACATGAAATAATATCATGCACTCTAGAAATTGGCAGAAACTCTTGTTTTAAACTATACATGTCTTTTGTTGCGAGCGATCAAATGTATTTTTGTGCCATAATCTATGTAACAAGTAACATAATTTATCGTCTTTTCTTTTATTATTTCTTACATAGAAGCATAAAAAATATTTTCCGGCGAATGTAGTTTTTAAACAGATATTTCAAGACTCATATTTAATATTATAATTAATAATATAATAGCCCAGATCTCTCAGTAACGCTCTGACGTCAATAACAATAAAACTCGCGCCATAGCACTGCGAGACGTTAAACAGCATTATTTCATTGTTAGAGAACCTAAATTTCAGTAAATTTTAAATTTAAAAGAGTAACTGTCTTTCTAATTTCAAATTTAATAGCTCTAAAATAGTGAAATAAAATTTGCAATACATTGATATAAAATTTATCTCGCTGTGATCAATAGATACCGAGAAATTTTAAATTTTATTAATCATATTTTTCAAATTAATTTCCGTTTTTTAATAGAAAGTACTAAATTACGTCAGTGATATATCATACGCGTGATATAGTTTGGATGCCACGACGCATCTCATTATTTAGTGCAATTGTGATGATATAATTTTATAATATTTTCTGGCAACGTTAAAATTTACACAAAGACATCTGAAGTACAAGGAAATTTTCTGAGTATTCCGACGATTTTCTAGTATATAATAATAGTGTAATATAGTGTGCAATATAATAATAGTGTTTATATGAATGCACTGCAACTGCATATTCTGTCTAGTTTTCACGGTGTTCTGATTTATATAAAAGAAATAAAATTTCAATTAACTAAATAACTAGAATTTCGATAACGAACAATATTAAAACACTTGCCAGGTTAAAATTGCACGCTAAAGAATCATAACTTAATTTAAGGTAAAAAAAGTTGCAATCCAAATTCCAATTGCAATTCCCAACCAAAAAATAATAACTTGAATATATTTCTCGAGATAGATGGTCCCTGTGTATATTTAATCTCTTCTGAGTGAAAAGTTACGACTTGCATAGTTTTCAGAAACGAGAGGGCAGAAAACGGAAATGTAAATGCCATTTCCCTTTTTTCTCTGCCGATCAATATTGTTTACTTTTGATCACAAGAAAGGACACACAGATTGGTGAAATTACTTTCTGAACTGAGGTATATTTAATGGGAGTGAGAGGAATATATTATTCGCCTGGGGCAATATATCTCGAATGCACTTAGTTTTCAAACCTCATGCGTCGAAATGAAGGTACTGCGACAAATAGAGAAAGTTCAAGAGAGAAAAAGAGTCAGCATTCAGTATTTGAATATGATTTGAATAACGGGAATATACCATTGCTTGCTTAAAGCAAAGATTTAAATATTCTCCTATGTACAGCCAATTTTCTTTTCTTGTTCACTAAAAGAACTGGTTTGGTTTTGGTTTTAACAATGATGATAACATATTGACTTCTGTGAAAAATGCTTTTCATTTGATTTTGTCTAAATATATTTCTATGAATGGTGTGTTTGATGTGTTTTCTTCTGACACCAAAGTACCTGGCAACCCTATATGTAAGATTTTTTTCTAATGTCTTTTGAAATCGGTATTCAAGCGATTTGCAAATGAGTAAAGATAGAAAATATCTAATTATAAATTAGCTTGTTGTGAGAGGTTCATGCCTGCTATATTAAACATTCGATCACTTAATATCCGGCATCCACTAAATGCCATATTGATTAGTGATTTTTTCAATAATGATACGAGCATGCATGCAATTTTTCTGGTGTCACTGTCTCATGAAACACTAATCGCGTATCTCATATAATTTCTATCTCCATATTGTTTAACATTGTGTTATGATGCCCGTTCTTCCTTCTGCAAGATATGCAATTGTTTCCAACGTAAACTTGCGCGGCGCAATTAATTTTCACACCACTGACTTTTGACCACATGAAACAACAGCACATAAGAATGTCGGTTATAGTCGCATATTTACGGATCCTACTATTGTTTGGATTGAGGTCGATTTTCATTGGCTCTCAGCGTCACGTGCCTTCGCTTGCTTCTGAATGATGTCATAGGAGCGCACTTAGTTTGGATTTCGATTTTTGTCTTGGCTATTGCTTCATTTAAAAACCAAAATTATCTTTATCTTGAATTCATCATTCCCTTTAGAAATATCCAAATAATCGCAATGAAAAAATCATTTTGGTTTTTCCATGATACAATAGCCAAGACAAAAATCGAAATCCAAACTAAGCGCGCTCCTATGACATCATTCAGAGGCAAGCGAAGTCACGTGACGCTGAGAGTCAATCAAAAGCGACCTCAATCCAAACCATAGTAGGATCCGTAAATATGCGTTATAATCGGCATCCGTAATATGTCCCACAGAGACAAAATCCGGCTATATTTGGCACGCATCCAAAACTAAGAAAGATTTGTTAAGATAGCCCAGTAAGATTCGAAAACAGTAGAGAAAAATAAAATTATGCATACCATTGGTGTGAGGCTTCTACATCGGTGACCACTAGTATAACCATGACCTCTGATGTGAGGTGACCTCCGTCGTGAAGAGGTTAATGATGTGCAAAAGAAAATGCCAATCTGAAATATTTCTCATAAAAAAGTTTAAACTCAGAAACTCAAATACAGCAAGGATTTTTGTTGAATGTCTGCCAAGGTACTAAATGACATATCCAACCTTTCAATCTGATAATCCTTGAATCAAATTCCACAACCCTGAGAACGATATTACAAAAGAAAGTTTCCATTACACTCGCATTTGTATCTTTGTAATTCGACTGTTTGGCTATTCAAATAGGAAATATTGAAGATCATTCTTCTAATCGCAATAAATACCTAAAATGCAACAAACACAACCTCATATTCCGCATTAAGTCCCACTGTAAGACTTCTAAGTTTGTGCTGGGTGGCCAAAATCTTTAATTGTCGGGTGATTACGAATATTTCATGTGTCATGTTCTGACCATTTTTAATCTCATTGTAATTTTTGAAAAAAATTCCAATTTTTAAATATGGTGTATCTTTGTGATGTGTCTCATAGCATTGGTCATGTGTGTCCCGAAATTTCATTGAAATAAATAGAGTATCATTTAGGGTGTCACATGTTTCATATTTGTCACCTGACGGTTAATCACTAGTGTATCATTTAAGCGTTTACAATAAGCCCGATTAGTTCTGATACATACCTGATTTTTACTTCTTTCATACAATTTCTCATTACTTTTTACTTTCTCGTATACGAAGTATACAAAGAGAAAGTACTGTAATCTTCAAAAAGTTCGAACTCGAGATTTTGACGAAGCTCCACGTTTTGACCTCCCCGAGTCCAAAAAACACAATTTTGGAATTATGTCTGTCTGTGAACACGATAACACTAAAAAACTATTAAAGCTACAGGTATGAACTTTGGTACACAGTTTTATTATCAGGATTGTAGGCTCGTATCAAATTTTGGACTAAATCCGTCGAAGGGTTGAGTGTCTGTCGGTCTGTATAATCTCATACTACGCGTCATATTGTTCATCGGCTCACGACGTTTGTAAACTTTGGGATATTACTAATGTTTTCAAACATGAATTGTAACAATGTTTTTATTGTTATAAATAAAATTCAAACCGATCTCATTATTTCAACAAATCTGTTATTCACGCGCTTTTGCAATTGTTTCGGTTGTGATAGTATAAATTGTTTTCTTGTGAATTTATCTCCGAAGCAGAAATTTCACTTTAGTTTTCATTGCTTTGCCTATTTTATGGCACCTGCTTCAAAATAATATTTTTTTAAAACATGGCAAAAGATATTTGATTTCATTTTTATTTTTTTTAATAGAAATAAAATAGAAAGTCACTCGACATTTTATTTGAAATTTTCGTCTAAAAATTATTAAACTTTATGATACAATAAATTGTTTCATGTATATCACTACGAATTTGACTAAATTTTTGAAGAGTATTTTTCTACAGATGTGTTCGAATTAAAAACAATTAATTGTTCAATTTTGCATTTATTAATTCAATTTTGCATTTATTAATTCAATTTTGATTATAAATCCTATATATGAAGAATAAAATTGAGCTATATCTTCTTCATATAACTGCTTATCACCAATTTGGTGTATTGTATAAGACATGTTACTTATAATTTAAAATTTACTAATGGAGACATTAACATCTTTATTTCAAAAGAAAATAATTTACAATTTTTAAAAATGTGTAATGTTAGTTTAAAAAGTTTCAATATTACAAAAGCGGCTCTTATTTCCATGATTAAATTCTTATTTCAAGCCATGGTCAAAAAACGGCGTCTTCAATTTCTTGTAAGAAAATCAATTAGTGTCGTAATTTTATTGATCGATTTTTATCAAACTATTTTGAAAGCATTATGTGTATTTCCATATATAAATGTGTGACTAAATTAAGAAAGTTGAGTTTAATTATTGAGTAAATTTAAATATATCTATATATATATTTAAAAATGTTTCTTGCCTCTCATACTACATAAGTTAAAAATTTGAATTTGCTGTCAATCAAATCAATATCTCTCAAGCAACCTAATTTCATCCCAAAATATTTAAGATATTCAGCTTGAAAGCCTTCAGTTTATTGATTGAACTGCGGAGATTCGAATACCAATAAAATGTATCTGCCCTTTTACTTAGAACTTATGAATATCTAACATCCCCTTTTGTTTAAATAATTTTAATCAAAAGAAAGTTTTACGAGGAATATTGAAATGTTAAGGATTGATATTCCTGTTTTCTTTTACCAACTTACTCAAAACTCTTGAAAAGTTAAGCACCCAGTATTTCAGATGCAGTTATAGATCAAGAGATATCGACTATTGTTAATCAATACAGAAACCTGAGTTCAAGTAGCTGTTCTTAGAAAACCAAAACTGTCTCTGGATTCCAAATATTTCTTAGAGATAAAGAAAGATCTATCTCTCCTTATAACATTTTCAGTTCTGTTCATAGATCACATTTCACTGGCAAGTTAGTTTTCATATCCCGAATATTTAACATTCAATACGAGTTGAATACATTTCAAATCAAATTCATATTTTGAATGAGAAGGATTTATTAGACAAAAAAGCGTCATGTAATCTTATTTGTTTTATTTTCTAGTTTATAATAAAGAATCCTTCTATAAAGAAAGATTCTTTGGTTCACTATCGCACTACTTTATTGAATGTAGGTTAATATACTCTGTTTTAACATATTATGTTTCAAACATAAAATCAATATATTACACATATATGCTACTTCTTTCATATGCAATCCAGAATGCATGTCTTAGGGAAAATACTGGAAAATATATTTACATGTTCATGCCATGTTTTTCATTCCTCATATAAAAATGTGTGGTACAAACATTTAGTTTGGATTGCAGAAATGGAATAACTAAAAAGAACGAATTCTTTCTTGAAGAGCCATTTTTATTTTTTTCAAGTATATATTTATTTACTTCGCATGCATCCTTTAAAAAGATTTCTTTGATAAAAGCGTACTAATATTTAAAACTGTAGAAATGGATTGCCATTTTATTGTTTCGAAATTGGATTTTCTTTTTTAAATTCAGTTTTTAAATTATTTATTTGACAAATGGCATCTAAAAACCAAAACATCTAAACTACATTCGAAAATAAAGGATAAACAATCGTGTAATTCAAATTCATTTAAGCAGAAATTATATGCTCTTTCAATAAATTTCCATTAACTAATTATTTAAAAGGACCATTTAAAGTAATAATTTTCTCCAATGTTTACAAACTCTAAACTTGAAAACCATACTGAAAAAACATAAAACAAATACACTACCAGGCTTGAGAGAAGCTAATATTTATTTTTTTTTTGCTGGAAAAGTATTTGCGCTTCATTTTCAAGCGAGGCAGCGGTGTGCTAGTGGTAGAGTGTGACAATGAGTTCCAGGTTCGAAACCCGATGCAGTGAAGATCCGTCATGTATTGGGCCTGCTGCACGCTAAATCATACGTAGGGGGTCAAACGTCCTCCCGCTAGTGTGGGGAGGAAGGTTGGAGAGGGGATGGCAGCTCAGGTGTCATCCTCGTCATCGGGGCCAGAAAAGATCCCTTTTGAATGGATGGGTATGCGTGAAACTTTATTGGAAAGGTAAAAAAAATTGCGAATGAGAAATATAACATAACATAATAAAAGAACATAACTATATATATGATGTTTGAAAAAGTTAGACATGAACAAAAGTACTTTTTTAATAATTTCAAATGATCGAATTAATTACTGAGAATAGATTAACATTCATAAAACTGGATGTGAAATTTCACTGTGACGAGCAGTCATTAGAAAGTAACATGCACTTCTTCTGTTACAACTAAAATTGCATTTTACTCGTTATTATTATACTCTAATTCTATAAAAAAATTACCCATTTCCTCAGCTTGTAAGAACTTAATTAGTAGTTATTAATTAATAAAAAAAGAATATTTAAATGTGTATCTGTTGGAGTAAAACAATAACACGTTGAAAAATGTGATAAATGGCAATTAGAAAATTGAATTAATTAAATTATTAGGAAAGGTACATTTGGTAGCTTTATTAAGTGAATCAAATCAAAATAGACAATTTAAATATATGAATTCCCAACCCATTAAAAAATAAATGGCAAGTATGCTTGAGATACATAAAAAAATGTAGGCTGTAAATCTCACAAAAACAAGTAAGGTAAATAAAGTAAAATACATAAGAGACGGAAAATCCTTTATCTTAATTAAGAGCCTTTTCACCATTTTCTTATACAAATATTCATAATTGATAACAACATGAGTAACATTTTAAATCTCACAATTGCTTTTATGAATCTTAAAAAAATTCCTATTATTTTTATCAAAAGTCTACTAACATTTTTTTACATTATTTTATTTCAGCTTGAGACATTTTATTTTTTAAATTATTTCGTCTTTATTAATTCAATTATGAAGTGATTTCTTTTTATTGAAACATTTACACGATTTTATGAATAAAATTTTTTTAAATACTCGGTATTCGTAAAACAAAGAAACAAAGCAGACATGCTTTGTATTCCACTAAACTAAAATTCTTTTTTCAGTGAACTAATTATTCTCATCGCTTCGCAAATCTGATTCCATAAAAACACTTATTAATTGCAAAATTAGTGTGATAATAAATAAATTAAGTGATATATACTGTGTTTCAAAACTCATATTTTTATTAATTTATTCTGTATTATATAACTTTTTTTTAATTCTGAAGATGATGCTAGATTCATATGCAATAAGTAAATTGAATTATCTCCATTTTTATTGAAAGCAACCAGTTAAATTCACATTTCAACTCAATCATTTGAGTGAATTTCATAATGCGGTGTGAAAAGTCACAGCGTAATATACATATTGTATGTTCTTAATTTACAGAACTTTTAGTATCAACATTTGTACCTGAAAAGGGTCACAGATCATCAGACACATTACTTTTTTTTCTCAAATTATAAAGGCAATGTGGGCAAAATCAGAGTTGACCATCAATGAACCTTTTCTAATCTCACATGAAAAATTTCGTCCGACATCCCATATTGTTTTCCCTTTCTAAAGAGAAACAAATTCCGAAATTTCAATTTTTTTATTTTTTATTTCCTATTTCAAAGAGGATAATTTTTTCAAAGATTTTCTTCTTCGTGTTTCTCACTTTATTTACTCATTTCCATATGTACTCTTGTTTTATCTTCGTTATTTAAGAACATTTCAAATATTTTATTCTTAATATCTTATTATTTAAGAACATTTCAAATATTTTATTCTTAATATCTTATTATTTATTATCATTTCAAATATTTTATTCTTAATATCTTATTATTTATTATCATTTCAAATATTTTATTCTTAATATCTTATTATTTATTATTATTTCAAATATTTTATTCTTAATATCTTATTATTTATTATCATTTCAAATATTTTATTCTTAATATCTTATTATTTATTATCATTTCAAATATTTTATTCTTAATATCTTATTATTTATTATCATTTCAAATATTTTATTCTTAATATCTTATTATTTATTATTATTTCAAATATTTTATTCTTAATATCTTATTATTTATTATTATTTCAACTATCTTATAATTTGCGGGTTTTGTTTTTACTTCTGGCATATCTCATCACGAAGATCTCTCATTTCAATAAAATTTATTTAAGTGTTTTAAAATACTAGAAAGCTTTTACACCTTTACTGATTCTTTAAGGTGCCTGGCCAAGTTTTCGTATAAGTCCCGAAGGTAGCAAGGGAAATTCTTCTTACGGTAATATGAATACCGAATTCTTATCCTTCATCCTTTCATAAATTGGAAATTTTAATCCTTTAAAAATATATTCAACCACTTTTTCCAAATCGGAATTTTAATTTATCTTTCTGGATTTCTAGATTGATTAATTGATTGGTTTGGAGTTTATTGGCTCAAGAGCCAAATTTGTCCATGCTACGCCAATCTAGATTTCTAGAATGCAAAAGACTGCCATGCGCTTTTAAATGTGTTCCGTCATAAATTCTAATGCCTCTCTCTATACCTTTCAACATGGAGGTGAGTCGTAATTACCGTAAGATGCTTAGTTGACCGAGCGAAACGGTATCTGTATCAACTCGACCGTTCAGCATTTTGTCTGCTTGTAACTTTGTTTGCTAAGCAGTCAAGACCAATCACGTTGTTCGAATTTTTCATGAAGATTCCTTGATGTCATGAAAAACAACGTATTGTAATCTTTTTATTTTTTTATTCCGCTCCCGTATGAATGGTTTCAATGTGTTGGCAATTTTTCTTTTTTAATTTGGCAATGAAATAAAAATTATGATTATTCTTAGATATATAAAGAAGTCAGTAAAAGCAATGACTACGACAAATACCAGCCAATTCGATTAAAAAAAGTAAAGTCCTTGTTAAAATCACCATCTAGTAAGTATTTTTCCTGTATATTGATTCGTAGGTGTTACATTTTGCAGAAAGCTGATTATAAATTATAAACACATGATTTAAATAGAAATATTATCCAGTGTAACGTCAAAATGCAGTAAATCTTATTTTTTAAATATAATTATATATGTAACGGGCTAAGAAAATGTATTCTAATATCTGAAATGTTCCATTTGTTCTGGTGCGATTCTTGTATTCATAATACAAGAATACAACCTTAGTACGTACGCAATACGTTTTTCAGAGTGAAAAAGAGAACTGATTGTAAAAATGAAACAAATCAAAATACAGTGTCTTATTACAAGTTTTGTACTGCGTAGTAAGATGGTTGATTTTACATTTACTCTGGTTGATCGACTTATCGATTTTTCAGACCTAAAAAATCCATAGAAGTTTTACGTTAATGACATTTCTTTGATATCATTAAGTTGGGAAATATTTACTTAGATCAAAAGAAGAAACAAGTTTTCGTGATGAGATTCACGCGACGTGAATAAAAATTATGTTGAAGTAGCCGCATAGAAAATATTTAAATAATAAATGTATTGAAAGAGTTTCATAATGTATGTAATGATCTCAGCTGAAAGCCTTTATTATATGAAAATAATGGGATTTCTTGATAAAAAAAAGAATACAGTTCAGAAGAAATGTTCTGAACAATAATCTTACCAGCTAAACAGTATTTACCGTATTTTCAGCTACGCTGATTTCAATTATTAATTCATGATGTTCAGCAAGACATTTAATAAAGATGCAAAATCAATGTAAATTGTTCTATGTAAATGATTTATTTATTAGTTTTTCAACCTCTACTACCGCATTTAAAGTAAAAATTTTCCAGTTTTGTCTACCTATATTATAAAAAACATTATATTAACTTTTCACGAACAATTAATACCATGATATGCAATGTATCCAGTTTATGCTGTTAAATCCGTAAACTATACATTCTCACACAGTATATTAAGCAATTAGGGATCCTAAATAACATATTTTGATCAGTCTGCTGCTTCTATTTATAGAAAGATATTATGCCATTATATTTCAAATGTATTTGCAATAAATGCACTCTAAATGTCAGGTATTTTAAATGAAAATCATTAAGAAATTTTAACGAAATTTCAATTTATTATAGCAATTACCTAATTGATGAATTTTATTATTAGGAGAGTTTTAAAACTGACAAAATTTCACTGTGTAAACAATTCAATCATAATTTTCTGAACGTCATGCACTTTTGTATTGTTGTCCCACCCGTCAAGTTATTTGGCACTGATGTGTAAACAGGATCTTAGACATAAGCTAACAAACAAGGAGAACGTGCTAATCGCATTAACCTACGTCTGACTTTTACAATCCTATAGGTGCTTCGCGATTTCTATTACAGCAATTTATTACAAGGAAGACATGATTACGAATTAAATTCACTTATAATAATGAAAATTGACATTCCTGTACTTCTCTGGGCACATGAGAATAAAATGCCTTATTAAAACTTACGATTTAGCTTAAATATGGCTTAACACTGAAAGTACCGCTATAGGTCATATGACCGTTTCTTGATAGCAGTTTCTTTCTATATATCAGTGATGTGTCGGTAGGATTATTGTTGAAGTACCAAAGGAAATTTTAACCATGGGTTTTTCACAGCATTTTGCGGTTCTACGTTATAAGATATAGAGAATTCAGTAGTTTTATAATAGTATTTAATTTTTTAATATATTTTCTGAGTATTTAAAGAGCGCTACATCTCAACTTCGCTCCCTGAAAACAATATGCAACCTTAA
Source organism: Araneus ventricosus (assembly GCA_013235015.1). Classification (NCBI taxonomy): domain Eukaryota; kingdom Metazoa; phylum Arthropoda; class Arachnida; order Araneae; family Araneidae; genus Araneus; species Araneus ventricosus. The sequence goes on from BGPR01010424.1 coordinate 15,691, forward strand.
AAATATTGCTAAAAATATAATTGCTTAGATTTTTATATTATCAATCTTACGCTTATATTACATTTATATCGATGATATCCCAGCTAAAAAAATCTGCAGAAATTTTTTTTTGAAGTTTTCTTAAAGATTTCTGCAGATTTTGTGAAGACAGAAAAATCTGCATTTTTTTTCTTCAATTTAATCTGTAGAAAATTTTCTTACTGTATTTTTCTCTAAATATTCTACAGATTTTTTGAAGACAGAAAAAATCGGCATTTTTTCTTCAATTTAATCTGCATAAAATCTGCAAAAAATTTTCTTATTATATTTTTCTCCAAATATACTGCAGATTTTTTGAAGACAGAACAAACCTGCATTTTTTCTACAATTTAATCTGTATAACATTTTCTTATTATATTTTTCTTTAAATATTCTGCAGATTTTTGCAAGATAGCAAAAAATCTGCATTTTTTCCTCAATTTAATCTGCAAAAAAATCTTATTATATTTTTCTCTAAATATTCTGTAGATTTTTTAAGACTTTCATTTTGTCTTCAATTCAATTTGCAGTTATTTAGCAGATTTTCTCAAAATCATTAAACTTGACCAATATCTGTTGATTTTCTGAAGATTTAACTGCAATTTCATAATATCTGCATTTCTCTAAATACACATTTTGTATCATATTCTCTAATATTGCAGCTTTATTTTCCAAAGGATATAAAACAAAATTAGAATGTAATTATCATTATTGTTTAATTCTATAGCAGACAGGAGTTTCAAAAAATTTCCCAGACGAAAATTGTCTTAGGCACTAATTTCTTTAAATATGTCACTGAAAAAATGAATTCTAAATTAATCTTTAAAATAAACATTTGAGGTCTTACCATTTTAAACTTTTCCTCCATAATTTAATTAATTTCCAATTAATTTTCCGACTGTCTTTCTGACTAGCTATTTTCCTCCAAAAAGAAGGGAAAAGTGGAGCTTGCGCCCTTTGGATGAAAAGAAGGCTTACCAGAAAGATAGAAGGTGAAAACGAATTTATTGAAACAGAGAATCTAAATTATTGAACAAAAATATTACTAATCTCATCTGTTACTTATCTCTACGACTTTGAAACACGTATTCTGACCTTGGTTGATTTTTACACCACTAAATGGCGCCACGAGAGCTATGTTGACGCTAAAACTCAAATAGATTAATTTATTCCCACCTCGTGTATTCCTGCGCGGCGTCGTGGCTAGCGTGCCTGCCTGCCATCTATAGGAACGCGGGTTTGAATCCCGGACAGGATGAGTTTGAAGGTTTGTCGCAATCTCAATCGGCATAGTACAAGTAAGTTGAATCACAAATTAGATTAATAAAATTAATAATTACATTAATTGAAATTAATAATTAAACCTTGACTGTAGAAAAATATGCCGAAAATCTGAAAGTATTTGGAACATAGTTTTCTTCAGATATTCTGCATTTTTTTCTGCAGAAAATCTGAAGAAAACATGTTCCAAATACCTTCAGATTTTCTGCAGATTTTTTACAGATTTTTTTAAGCTGGGATACATTCCGATAATGCTTGTAACTAGGTTACAATTTGGTTGAAAATAGTTTACATGTTTTATTTTCTAATAGCAGACTTTGAGAATGAACGAAAAATCTATGGACTTGCTTCCAAGCTCAATACCCAAACATTTCCACAGAATTGCTAGTGACAATCTCTGTAACACAGTCTCCATACAGCTCGCTCGAACTATGGTCAACACTTTATCCATCGCTGTCAACAATAGTGGCTTCCTCCATTCTCGGCATCGTTGTGAGTAATGCTGACGAAGACCAATTCCTGGACGTCAATGCGGTGGAGTGATATCATCGTATCCCCGGAACAAACTTCAAATCAATTAGTTATTCCAAATATCTAAACTATACGGAGGAATCACAAATGAGCTATATTTAAGCATTCGTCTCAATAATATTATCCTCATCTCCATGCTTGAAAGAGGGCACCTACGGATCTTGTTTGGTGTCATTTTAGGTTATTTTATAATTTTATGTAAAGAACTATCTAAATAACTCGGTGGCAGACATCTTTGTTTGCAGAAAGCGGTTGCCAACATGGACTTCAAGTGCTAATATCATAATAATTGTTCGACAAATATTAGTAATGCATTTTTATCAATTATAATACATAAATTTAAAAACATCTGTTAATAATAAATTTTAATTTCCGGTAAAAGAAAACTTTTCTAGAGACCAAATAACTGTTGCATAATATTGTCTTCTCTTGAAATTAGATTTTTTTAGGTATTTGAATCTTTATGGGCTATAATGAAGAAAAATAAAATATCTGTTAACTTATAATACACAACTTTTAGATTATATTTCTAATCTTTTGTTAAGAAACTCGCAAATCGTCTTCCAATTTAAACTGTTAAATGGTTTACTGATCCCCAACTGATATCTCCTTTCATACGACTCGCTCGACATGTGACCTAATCACATCAACAATAATGCCATCCACCATTATCGCTAGACATTTGAGTAATGCTAATGAAGATCAACTCCTGGACGATAGTACATTGTCTGCGATGGAGAGATATCATCGTATCAGAGGACCAAATTCTGGCAAATTATTGATTCCAATCATCTTCAAACTATGGTGAAATCACAGATGAGCTAGCTGTATTTAAGCATTTAGCTCAATAATTATGAATGTCTTTAGGAAACAACCCTCGAATGTGGACACTCATTGATTGCGTTTGTAAAAATAAGAAAAAGAATAAATCAGGGGAGGACGGACATGTCTGGTATCAGAGATTTATAGTCAATATGGATTTGAAATGTCCATACCATGTCATTGTTCGAGAAATTTACGTCCTGGAATATTCAATTTCACATATTTCATCAATGAGTGTAGAAACATAAGCTCAAATATTTTTTTTTTATTTATGAAGGTAACTTTTGTGACTGTTATTATTAAAAATGATGTATCACAACTTGAAACAACATTTCAAAAATGTCGACAATTTTTATTTATTAAATTTAAACACTACTCTAATTTCATGTATTTTATGAACAAAAAATTAATCGTACTTCCTGAACACACTTATGACCTGTTCACAATATTACTAACTATTTTATTTTGGTTTTACAAGCTTCATATTTAAGAAACGAGCAGTTTCAGCTGATATAGAATTCTTAAGTATCACTTACAGTTTCAATATGCCTGTCACTATTCATGAATTTTTATTGTGGTGACATTTCTCAAAGATATAGGTAAGAATGATAATACAACACCAGTTATGGTCAATCCGTTGAAAGACTAAGTCGTAAAAGTAGTGACGTCGTGTTCTGTTCCTTCTATGAACTTCTTAGAATAGGAATAGAAAACATTTTTCAGTAGGAAATAATAATTGTGCACTTCAAAATATGAGGAGATAAAATATTTCCTCTACTTCAAAAATTGTCTCAGAATACAAGTCATAGATTTAAGTATTTAATTCCATCCTTTTTGTTTTTATAGTAATAACGATAAAAAATTACAAAATTTACTAGTGTTTTCTTTTCAAAATTTTCATTCAAATATTTATTGCTAAATTTAACTGTTCTTTATTATTTTCATTTATTTATTGTTCTCTTTGAGTTCAGTATCATAAAAATTTCTGAAAGTAATTTTTTTCTTGAACAGTTTTTGTTTCAAATTTCTGAATGCTGTAACATGTTATCAAAGCTTATTACTGAATAAATATTCCATATGCTATGCCACTTAAAATTACCATCAAGCGATTTTTCGACACATTTTCTTGTAATTTCACTCAAACTTAAAAAAAAATTTATTGCTTTGAAACTTCTGCTTCAGTTGTGAAACAATTTTAGGAATACGTTATTAGTATTAAAAGTTAAGTATTGAAACTTGTTAGATATCGGAATCAATTAAGTCAAAATTCTCAATATCAGTATATATCCAAAAGAAAAACTGGAATTCTTCAATTTCAAAATTACTGCAAGATTTTTTTATAAAATGTTATCTTTGTATCAATTCGACATTATATTTTGTGCTAATTTGTAATTAACATCACTCATAATAGCAATAATTATAAAACAAGAGATTTAAAAAGATAATTTTTGATAAAGAAAAAAATTGTCTTGCATTTCTGAAATAATATAAAAAGATTATGCCATAAAATGTCAAATAATATTCCCTCATTCTTTCCATAATTTTTCTATGAAGAAGTTTATAATTTTTTGTTAATATTAATTCTGCTTTTAAAAACCCCTTTTTCTTTTAAAGGTATTCCTTAAATCCATTGCATATAAGGAATAGGCTAAGAGAAAATATATTTTAAAAATCGATAAGTTAATGTATAAAATTCATAATATTAGCATGAGAATATTTCACATTTTACGTAATAGGCAACAAAATACTTAATGTTAACAAATTCATCAACAGAAATTTCTTTCAAAATGACTATTACTCTCGAAATAACAAATGTTTAAAAATTATTTATCTTCATTTTATTATATTGTATGGAAATCAGCGCTTAATTTTGTTTCTTCAAATGCAATGATGAAAATATCACCAACAAATTTTGTTGCATATGTAAATATGACGATTTTACATTCTCTAGCATACAGCCACTAAAATAATCAGAGGTTCTTTTATGAATTCAAATGCCTTCTCCTACTGAAAAGAACTATATAAAAGTGTTATCTTCATTTCGCTTTGGATCGATTAAATTTCGTATCCACCTACTCACTATTTTTTGTGATCTCTTGCTACATTATAAATATTTTATTTAAAAGATAAAAAATGAAGCTTTTTGCTTTAAAGTTTCCGGACTAAATTTAATTTTTTTTCTATAAAACAATGGATTTCTAGATCACATTTATATGATTAAGTAAATATAAATGTAAAATTAATTTATGTGAATGTTTTTATTATTTAAAAAAATGTATGAGGATTTCCACTTGATTACTTGTTGGGAAAAAATATTACGCATTTAGACTACATTCTAATTAATTTGTGTTATTATTACTGTTTCATACATCTTTGCTAAATGCATCGAAAGTTTTCTTTTATTCTGGAAAGGGCGTAGAAGCTCATCAGGAAATGAATTAAATTATGAAATTTTATCACATCGAAAAATGATAATTTTATATTATTTTTGTTATCTTTTTCGCATTTCCATTATCACACGATAATTGTTTTTTATGTTGAAATCTGTAAAATAAACTTGCTTTATTTTTTAGTGTTATTCAACTACCTTCACATTATAGTAGGAAATACGTTCCAAACAAATATATTTTATAGATATGATAGTGGTTATATACATTAGAGAAATAGAATGATATAAAGAGTGTATAAATCAAGTATAAGCTTCTAGTATGGCCTTGTTAATGCAGTAAATGTAACAAAATAGTTTGCTTTGGTATTTCGGAATATTCTCTAATTTAAAAAAAAATTGTAAGGAGTAAGAGTGCATTTGATGTGTAAACTCGCACAAAAAAGATTTTACAATATGTTAATGTGGAGAATAGTAGTCACAAATATAATTTATTTATTCAATCTATTATTTACATCCATAATTCCCTCATATTGTTATTCATTTAACGTCTGAAGGTCTAGGCGTGTTTAGAAAATATTAAGGTAATACTATCGAAAAAGTTTAGTTATTTAATAGTTTTTGAGTTAATAGCAAATTAGGAATGTTTCATTCGCTTAGAGATTTTGATATAATAAAATATAAATCTATCGAATTAAATTGAATTGTAGAATTAATTTTTTTGAAAAAAACATTGTAAAAGAAAACTGATAACTGAGAAAAACTACACAAAATATACTTTCGATGTTTTTAAAATTCATGTTGTTTGTGCTCAGTGTAAATTCTAATATTCTTAATGAATATAAAGAACTTAGAAGTACAGTTCAGCTATTTTTCATTCTCTAATGAAATCCACATTGACAATCTTTCAATTAATTAAGCAATGGTTTGATAATTGAAAGGTGTATTATTTAAAAATTCGTGTTCTTAGAATTCTCTCTTTCGCTTAGTCAAGCTTCAGCTGTTTTAAGATGTTCACATCAAATTTTTTTACAACAATGTAAAAGTCCGTAGGAAAAAAGGATTTAATTAATTTTTTGTACAGTTATTACAGCATAAAATGTAGTAAAATATCTTCCACGCATTTTTATCAAAACATTTAATGAATGAAATAACACTTATAATGAATTTAAAAATAAAAATCAAACAATTTTCATTCGAAATCAAATAATTAAAAATACGTATAAAATTCTGATTTCTCAAGCCCACTATGAAGAAAATATAATATTTTCAAAATTCTGGTAAACAAACTGTGCTTAATTTTAAAACTGTGCAAAAATCTGAAACAGTGAAACATTCTCTACAGCGCTCCCTCCCTCCGTTACAAGAGAAATTTGCCGCTGAAAGGGGTGGCCTCTCTAAAGACGTTTAATGTTTGGAAGTAAAAAATACATATCTAAAAACAAGTCCTAATTCGTTATTTCTGATAAAGCAAATTTTAAGAATCATCTAAAGTACTGAGATGAGAGAGATGGCAGTAATTTACTTTATTTAAGTTGAAAGGGCGACCACCCTGGTCGCTGAAAGTGGTTATTTTGACATTACGCCTATGTAACAAAAATTCCGTTCCAAGCGGAAATGGCCGTTGAGAGAGATGACCGCTTAGCAGGGGTGGCCGCTTACTGTCCTACCGCCACGAGAAAAACCCCAGACACCAGGCATGCCTATGGCTGTCGTTAAGGAAACGGGATATTCCACTGCATTTTGGGGGTGAAGGAAAGGGCTTTCTTTCATTTGGCGTAGATAGAACCGTTGGAAGTCTCATTTATCTTTGTACTTCGTTCGAAAGCAAATTCCTCGCCTAACGGAAGTGCACTTAGTTTGCCAAATGTTGCGGTTGATTTTATATGTGTGTCCCTCCTTTCTTCAACTTGTCTATTTAAGGCAACCCTGCTCACGGTTTTTCTCCTGACGGTAGGACACTAATAGTGATTGACAAACTGAAAGCGCGAATAACTGCAGCCATCCAAACTGCAACATCGATCACGTTGAAAAAAATGTCGAATGAGTTCTTCTATCGACGGATATTGTTCGTGTTTCTGCTGGTGGTCACAATGAGCATTTATAATTTCATAAACTTCCACTTTTCCACTGTATTTTGGAGGTGAAGGAAAGGGCTTTATTTTATTTGGCGCTGAGAGAAGCAGTAGAAGTCTCATTTCACGCTGTACTTCGGATGAAAACGAATCCCTCGCCTTTCGAAGTGCGATTAGTCTTTCTAATGTTACGGTTGATTTTATACCTTTCTTCCCTCCTTTCTTCGACTAGTCTACTTGAAGCAACCCTGTTTAGGGTTTTTCTCGTGGCGGTAGGACACTAGAAAAGCTTCACTGTTCAGTAGAATCTCGATTACCCGAAACACTTTTAACCGGAACCTCGTTTAATCGACGTCCGTTTCCTTAAGTGTTTTTAGTAAATAAACAATATTAATTCAAGGTCATCTTCGGCGACAGCTATTCCAACTGCAGGAAGTGCCGACAAGCCGATATCTTATCCCTTTCTCCCCTCTTGTCGGAAATTCCATTCTATTGCCCCCCTTTGCCTCAAATTCCATTCTTCTCGAAGACCAACCGCCTTCTGCCTTTCTATTGGCTACTTTCTGTCCGACTCAGAAGCGTTGGCTTTACCTAAATGTTGAACATTCATTTATGCCATGGAGCCCACTGAACGAAAACGCGTTTTATTAACAGTGTAACAGAAGTTCCAGATTGTGAGCAGAATTGAAGTAGGTGAGACTGTAACCAAATTGTCAAAAGAATTTTTGTTGGAGTAACAACAGTCGGAGATATGAGACGTGATTCTGAAAAAATTAAAAAGTTTTCTTCAGCGTCCAATGACAAATTAGCTAAATTGCGGAAAACTATGAAATGCGAGAATGATGAAGAACTGGACAACGTTCTTTAAAAATGGTTTATTTAGTAAATTAAAGGAGTGCCAATATCCGGAATAATGATCCAACAAAAAGTTCTGAATTTCAATTCTAAACTCGGAGGAAGCAAGGAATTCCAAGCTAGCAGTGGTTGGCTAGAAAAGTTCAAGTATCGCTACGGAATTCGCCAGCTGAGAATCGTAAGAGAAAAACTTTCGTCTGATATTGAAGCAGGAAACTGCATTATTGCCGAATTGCAGGACTTGATTGTGAAGGGAAAATTAATTGCAGACCAAATATGCAACTGCGATGAAACTGGGCTATATTGGAGAGCACTTCCAACGAAAACCTTGGCTGCAGCAAATAAAACTATTGCTCCAGGTCGGAAAAAGATGAAGGATCGTGTGACGATTCTGAGATGTGACAATGCTTCTGGCTCACATCGTGTAAAACTGACTTTGGTGGGAAAGAGTAAAAAGCCACGCTGTTCTACGAGCACCAATAAGACTGCTCTTCGTGTTCACTACATGCATCAGGAAAACGCTTGGATGAGCTCTAGTTTATTTTCGGAATGGTTTCATGATTGCTTCGTTCCAGAAGTGAAGAAAAACTTAAAGAAACTAAAAGTCAAAACAGAGATTTTATTGATGGATAATATTCCCGCCCACCCAGATGTTGACATACTCAAAGCCGAAAACATCAATTGCAGATCCATGTCCCCCGAACACAACCACCATTTTGCAGCCTATGGACCAGGGCGTGATCGAATCTATGAAACGGCATTATAGAAAGCAGCTCCTAAGCAAATTGTGTTTTTGAAGGAGATGACGATGAGGAGGATGATGCATGTTCCATTGTTCAATTTTGGAAAGCATTAACGCTGAAAGACTGTGTTTTTATGATTAATGAAGCTTGGGAGTCTGTGTCATAGCATACCTAAAAATGGTCCTGGCGAAAGCGGGTGCCCTATCTCGAAAATGTAGGCCAATCAAATGACAGTGGCTCTGTCACAGTGACTGAATTAAACGGACTTTTGTAACAAATTCCAGGTTGTGGAAATTGCGAAGCGGATGACGTTAGTTCGTGGTTAGATTTTTATGCTGATGATGTTGGATTTCAACTGACGAGCGTTGACGAAATCATCACCCAAGTACGAAAACCCAATAGCGATGACTATAACAGCGAAAGTGATGAAGATGAGGTGATCGAAACTTCTAAAATAAGCAACTCCGATGCTTTTGAAGGTTTTTGCTAAAGGATTAATTTGGTAAAAGCAACAGACTGACTCTGATTCTACAGAACTTATGCTATTGAAACAACTTCGGGACAGAGCGGACCAATGTAAGCCAATGTAAAATATGTATCGTATGTCATATAAACATTTACATTGCATTTTCTCACTTGTGTGACATCTATTGAACAAAATTATTGCTTATAATTATAGCACTATGATAAAAACATCGCATTTAGTTATTTTGTACATGTCAACATGTTTAAAATCCAGTGTTAAAATTTTTGGGGTCTCCTGACGTCCATTTTTAAGTGTTGTCTTTTATCAGGAATTTTCGATTTACCGACCACTTCGGTTAATCGAGTTTCTACTATATAATGAAATAATTTCTGCACCATTAATCTTTTAAATTTATAAATTTAACATTTTTTATGATTTGTAATATAAGAAGAGAAAAATGTAATTTCCATAAAATAACTGAACATTTTATAACGTCTAATCGAAGCATACAATTCTTCATTCACTGAATATACTTAAAAAATATGCTGCTGCTGTATAATTTGCATCGTTTCTAGTTCTTTGAAATTCTGTTAAAGAAATAAAAAAACAATCATCTAGTTAAATAAGCAGTATTTTGATAGCTTAACATTATTAAATCCCATTTCAGAATGAAATTGAAAGTTGGACCAATATAATTTTCTTAGGAATACAAAAAAATTCAGTTATGTCGAAATTCCAGTTGCGGTTTCCTTACAAATGTAACAAACTGAACAAATTATTTTTAAGGCGGATGGTCCCTGTGTATATTTAATCTTTTCTGAATGAAAAGTTATGACTAGCATAATTTTAGAAAACGAGGACGAAGAAAATGGATTATGAATACCCAATTCCCTTTTCTTCTCTGCCTATCAGTACTGTTTACTTTTGCTGACTGAGAAGAACACGCAGTTTGGTGAGATTACTTTCTGAGCTGAGGAACATTTAATGAAGGTGAAAGGGAATTTTTTTATTCCTGTGGCAATATATTCTAAAGGCACTTAACTTCTAAAGCCCATGTGTCGAATTGAACGCTGCGCATTAAAGAGGAGAGAGGCACAGAAAGAAATGCATTCAAACATTACAATGTCTACATATGATTTACATTAGAGGAATATTTTATGAATATCTTGAAATAAATATTTAAATTTTCTCTGTGGAAGTGACGACTTTTGTATTTGTAACAAGAGATGGCTTATGATTAATTCTAAAAGTGATGAATACCAGTTTAAATTTCAAAGGCCATTTACATTTGGTTACTCAAAATAATTTAATGAAATTTGGTTTTGATAAATGATGATTTTGTGTAAACCCTAGTTTCCACACATATGAGACTTTTTTATTGTGTAAAGTCCAGTTAGCATTTACAATCTTTGGCAAGAAATTGACGAAGAAGATGGCCAAATTTAAGTTTGTTGGCTTTAATGTACAGTAGGGTGGATCGAAAAGAATAGGAAAAAATTTTTTTTTTGAAATTATTTTTGGCAGGGGGCGGGAAAGTTGCGTCTTAAGTATATTAGTTTATATAATTTTTTTTTTACTGAAATTCATTTATATCTTCCGGCGCCCCAAGCGCCTCAAAAATAGTTAAAAATTGAATTTTTTATTAAAATTTACAATTTTTTTGTTTTGTTTTGAAATTATTTTTGGGCATGCGGCGGGAAAGTTGTGTCTTAGGTATATTAGTTTACATATATTTTTTTATTGAAATCCATTCATATCTTCCAGTGCCCCAAGTGTCCCCAAAAATAGTTAAAAATGACATTTTTTGGGGGAAATTTATAAAAATTTTTCTTTAGCGCCGGGTGAGAAAGTCTTGTTTTGGATATATTAGTTTACATTTTTTTATTATTATTAAAATTCATTCATATCTTATGGTGGCCTGAAAGCCCCCCAAAAAGTTAAAAATTGACATTTTTGCAAATATCTATTAAAAATTGTGAATTAATGAAAAATTTGCAGATTATTCAAATATTAAAGTATAAACTTATAAATAATTATAATTTTATAATAATACATGAAGTAGAAATTTAATAGTCAAAGCAATAAATCACAAATCTTATAAAACGTGAACTCATATCGTAGATTTTTTAATTCTATTCGTTTGAAGATTTACATCTAAAAGATGCAATCTAAAGCATCTAAAGGATGCAATCACTTTTGGTATTATAATACTTGATAAGACTTCTTGATTGCATCTTATTCAATATGAAGCCGTGTCTCTTCTCTTCTCCATATACACTTTCCGACCCTTCAGTCACTAAGCGAAAACATCTTTCTACAGCTTGGATATTTTGACCATTCATGGCCTCAATTTCTTTATTTGACACATTCATCAAAAGAGGTGGTTCAAAATGTCCAATTCGTTGCCAGTTAATAAGTGCAAAATAATCCTTTGCTTTAAAATCTATTTTTGGTACTTGAAAAATTCTTATTCTGATGATCCTCTGTTTTCATTTCCAGCACAAATTAGTTTTCGTAATGCTAAAGACCTTATATTCTCTCTGTTATCTGTAAGCAGAATTTAGTAAATTTTCAGTATGACAAAAGAAGTTATTTCGTTGAATAAAAGTGTGTACTATATTTCTTAAATTGGGTTCCAGATATCTAGAAAATGAGATAAGTGTTCAAATATGCCGCTCTCCTTCTGTTATGGAGGGCTTTGTTTCGACATGGAACCATACAGGTTGCATATGCCTTCATAATATATGTTGCAAGAGTAATAAGATTGTCAGATGGCTTTTCTGTGACCACATGCAGCCTTAAAATTCTACTTGCAATTGTTAGCCACCTTGAGTGAGCAACTGCACCAGGTTTTGTTAATGCCAGGTCAGAATAACATTCAGCACGTGATATCGCTAGACAAATATCATATGGATATTGCTGATCATTGCTAAGAACTATCCTATCTATATTATGTGGCATATTCTCCACACTTATTGAAGAAAAAGGAGCTACAGGTAGCTCCTCGCAGGTTTTGATTGCTTTACGAATTGGTCGACAAAATTCTTTAGGACCAGTTGTTGCACCATCCAAAGAATTTAGTAGATGACGGAGAGGTAACTCATTTGTTTGAAGCAAACAAATTCACCATTGTAATGGTCTATTGAGGCCAGTTCCATCAAGTGAATAATACCTCCCTTCAGCCCAGTATTAACATTTGTTCCATCGCATCCAATTACTGTTAGCACAATTGCATATTATTTTATACAAAAAAATTGATTATTGCTTCTTTTATGGCTTTAGCTCCTCCTGTTGCAGCAGTAACATGTCCGATATACATAGAGTTAGGTTCGTTTACAAGAGTATAATGCTCCTCCTTTATGGTCTTTGGGTAGTACTTTGTGTCCTTCTTAATTAGCACTTTTGTGTTGTCTTTTCTCCCATCGAAATATAATCCGGTTAAAAAATACCAAGACACTGTTAACTTAGTAGATTCTGAAACTGCATTTTAAAGCTTTTTTACGCTGTCTAAGAATTTTATTGCGATCTACCACATGCGAAGTCTCCCCTTCGTGTACAATTCCAATGTCTTGTAGAACAGCACTGGCAAATGAAGCAGCTACTCTATCTGAAATTCCGCATCGATCACATTCCTTTGCTAAGGTAGGGAAATCTAAACGATTTTATAATTGATATTCCAAGGTAATTACATCTGTATCTGTATACAAGGACGAAAACATAGTGTTGAGCTCAAGTAGCTCCGTTGATTGAGCATGAGCAGCATCTCTTTTAACCATTTTACGTTTTATTCTTTTGTCTTCCATCTGTTTTCTTTTTTCCTTTTCTCATTTTTTTAGTCGCAATTACGTCCACTTCTCCAATAACCATTTTCCTTCCTAATCTTTGATCTTTTATAAACAATCGCTCAGCAAGTGGAATTTTCATGTCTTTTTTGGCATTTTCATGTATCGAAATTTGTAAACTTACAAAATGTGATATCGAACAGACACGATATTTTTTCATTACGATAGTTTTCTAAATTTTGTTGGTATTTTTATCATTCCTTCGCCCTATCCTCTACGTTTCTCCTTGTAAACTCGTTTCTTTAACACATTTTAATTTTTAATTTTTAATTCGAAATTTGTATAAAAATCGTTTTCTTGCAAATATTTAAGCGTCTTGGGGAACCGGAAGATATTAAACAAAGTTGAAAAAATTTTGCATGTATGCTAGTACACTTAAAAGACAACTTTTGCACCCTATGCCGATTATTTTATCCACACTTTGAATTTTCGATCCACCCTAATGTACAGTGCCTGATGTAACATGGAGACTGAACTGGCATGTTGAATGATTTCCAAGACTTTAAAGTCATGATGCCCCACCACAATCACACTGAACAGTAGAGTTTATACAACTCCTGTCTTGTATGTTATATAAAAATATACTACATGAAATACAAATATAGAAAGATAAAATATGTGTATATAAAGTGAATGAAGTACAAAAGTATAAACTGTATGAGAAAGAAATTCAAAATGCGCTTAAAAGTACGAAAAAGTATTTTGTTTCATACGAAATAAAAAAAAGAGAAAACTCGGCCAATTTAGACCTGCAAGTGATTTATAAAGAAAAGAAAACCAGCTTGTGCAGTTCTATTCCTTTAAGTTTCTTTTATGATTTTTCATTAACTTTCTTTAGTGAAGCCGCACGATGGATATTTTTGTGGAAGATCTCGTAATCTCAAACCGCAGTTAGAAGACCAGGACGATACCTGATCCAGCAACAGCACAGCCCCATAGATAGATTACTGGATGTAAATTTGACTCCAATAAATTTTGCGTGCCCCAAGCCAACGTGTTAGAGGATTCACAGAGAAATCATGACTCAACCATCTAGTTGAGTCATGAAACGCATTGTGTTTAGACACAAAAAAAATTGAGCTATTTATCACATGCCATAGAGTTCAGCAAATCAGCTGCACTACAGATTTTCCTCGAATTGCCTTTACAGCCTGCCATTCTTTTGCATAACCTATCCAGAATTTCGGGGAAAGGAACCTAGAATCAAACCTTGTTACCGTGTTTGAGAAGTTACTAAAAGAATAATTTTGTGTTATTAATTTACCCTAATAACACAAGACACTGTACTATATTGTTACAATATCTTCACGATATTGTACGGCATTCAGAATGCCTGACAACGTCGTAGAGATATCGTCCAATATTTTGTGCTAATAGGGTACGTAGGCTACATACACCAGAAGTCTTTATGGTATTCTAGACTACTCAAATGGAGTAAAAACAACCCAAACTTAATCTTGATGTATATAAGCTCAGCTCTTTCCTACAGTCAGTTTATCGCATCGTAGCTTTATTTTGATAATAAAAAGAAAACGTTGTTGGATCTTAAGAATGCACCACTCAATTTCTAATCTTTAAATTTTATGAGTATTCATCATCACGTAAGCTTCAATTATTCATATTTTCTCGAAAATAAATCTTATTGGTTTGTTCTTCACTGCATCCTATAACAGACTCCCTACAATCTATAATAGACTTCCTTAATCTATATGACATAATTGGGTGAAAAATTCGTAATTATCTTTTATAATCTATTCATAGCATAAGATTTTATAAAATAAGAAACTAAATATAATAATAAATATGGTACTAATAATAAGAAAGATAATACATCTTGTCCGGCATATTCAAAGATTAGCTAGTAATATCTAATGTTTCAGTAGAAAGTAATTTCAACTTACAAATATTGCATTTTAACATATAAATATTTTCAAATAAATTTTTGTGAGTTCAGATTAATAGTTTCGGCAAATATTTTTCATCATACGTTTAAGAATATGAAGCTTATCAATCTGCTCTTTGCTAAGAACTATCTCAATATACATGTTGTTCACACACACACACTCCAACTTGTCTTAACTCTTAATGAAAACAGCACATTATAAACGTTATTCCAAATTAACTCAGTTTGCTGTATTATTGAACGAAAAATCAATCATAACACAATTTTTATTTGCGAGGATCATCAGTTACAGCTTTTTTTTATTTTTAAAATTTTTAGCATTTAGATGTTTCAAATGTTTTCATACTCATTGATATAGAGTTTTACAGTCGCACTAATATTAAAAGCTTTTTAAAGTGTCTGAAATTTGAAATATGGAATGCTTATTGATGCTATAAACTTTAAGGTAAGTAAGTAAATTTTAAGTTTTCATAAGAAAGATTTGTTAAATAGTCGGTTAACGAAAAATGCAAATGCAATTATATAATATCATATGCGTCATTTAACTGTTATAAATCTTATTCACTGAAAACTGTTGACCCATTTAAATATAAATCACATACAGAATTATTTAATTTTATAAAACATTGTAGAAATAATAATTAATTAATTTAATAATAATAATTTAATTGTAGAAAACTTCAAGATCTTGGTTGAATATACCCACATTCTTTCCATAACAATCAGCGAATTTACATTTATTTTTTACAACATGATATCAAATCTATATTATTTTTGAACTTAAGTTCATATTTGGAATACAGAATTTATGAATGCTGAGTTTCCTAGGAATGCTTTGGAAAACATAAACTTTTAACACAATAGCATATCTCGAAGTGGACCGTAAGTAATTATTTAACAGTATTTGGCATAAATTTGAATATAGCTGCTTGTAGACTTATATTAGGAATTTCAGTTGTTGTATTTCAATATAAATTTAATTTCTAATTTATTATCAAACTAGCAGAATTCAATGTTTTTGAATGAAGAAGAATTTAACGCTAAAATCTAAAGAAATGTCAAAAAATGCTTAGATTGCAATCCATTCTCAGAAAAAAATACCTTGTCCAATTTACATCATGAAAAATGGAGATAGTTGTTGCTTCTAGCTATAGTTATTTGTGTCTTTGCATCAGAGTTAGTAGTGAGAGTTTTGTTCCAAACGAACTGATTGGTTATACGAGGTGGTTTATGATGGTACATGGAGGTGAGAAGGAAACTATGGATATAAGGGTCCAGATGGAATGGAATAAATTAATTCAATAAACCTTCTTTCATCACATACTCGTGAATCAGATTCCTTGAAATTTATTAAGTACAATAGAAACGTATTGTCACTGTATAAAACTGACTGAAAAATAAGTTTCTAGTTGACTTCACGATTTTGTCAGTTTGTGGAAAGAAATCGAAATTTTCTCCACCCTGTAACTGAAAATTTCCACTGTGTTAACCTTTATTATTTGACATTACAACCAACTGTCCTTTTAGAAAACTCCAGTGTTTTGGGAGTTCAATGAAATTGATTAAATAACCATGCAGTTGCAATGCATATTCAATCCAGTTGTCTTAGCATAGCGGTAGTCTAGCTCTTTTCTTGCTATTCCCTCGTGACTTTAGTCCAGCAGATCTTAACGGTACTTTCCGATTTCATCATTCAAATATTTTCTTTTATCTCTGAGACACGACATGTCTTTATAATTGATACTCTCTCACTGAGTATGTTAACTTCATTTGGATAACTTCCCACGCACCATTTTATAGCGTATAGTATAGCTTGTTCTTCTGCCAGTAATACTGAGTTATTTAGGGACAAAATTTTACCTCCGTTTCATATTCTGAACTAGCTAGCTCTGGATCCGTCTGTAATTATTTGTACGAAATTGACGCCTATTCTGCTGGGGTCAAATCCATGTGCACTGGTTCAGAGGTAGTATCTTCTTATCACTTTGAAAAAGACACGGGAAATGTGTTTAAATAAAGTATTTCTCCAAGAATTTTTATTATGTTCCAAGTATTGCGGCATGAGCCAATACTATAGCTCTGTAAATCGCAACGGAAATGGGTTCCTGCTCCTCTAAAATTAACATCGATTCATTCTTAGTGCAAACAGCCTTGAATTTACTGAAACTTCTGCAGACATTTGACAGAAAGATTGTAGAACTATGCATAAGCTGCATAGCAGTTTTTTTCTTTCCTCTACTCACTTGTGTTAGATATTTAACATGTCTGTTTTTACTGCGTAATTTTGAATTGTTAAATCAGTAAGGTTTTTACTATTGACAACATAATGCAGCAGCCAGGAAAGTTAATTATTTAAAGTAGTTCTAAGATATTTTATAGTTTTTTCGAATTATATTCTCCCCCCCCCCCACCTATTTTTAAACTTTGGCTGTTTAATAATTTGTTCATGCAATATTGTAACGTCTGTATTCTTAAATTTATTTAGGACTTTCAGACCATTTCACATTTTTTTATTCCGTCTTGAATGCACATGCATTGGTGATTTTTTTGACAGATTTCAAAAAAAGCTGAGGTTAGTAACACTTTTCATTTACTTTAAAGGACGTTATTTTAGGATGGACAGTGTTAAACATAGAAACAATTTAAGTTTTCTTCATCAGTAAGATAAGACTGAAGATATTATACTTCAATTTCAATGATATTTCCTTAAATTTATGATATTCAGTTTGAAACGTCCTATGTTTAAAATATTAGGGATCATTGCTTTTGATACCTACTTAATGTTTTTTAATTTTTTTCCAATCCGTAGTAATTTTTACATTCATTCAAGTTTCAAACACAAATCAAAATCTATTCGATATGAGATGAAAATGTCACCAGATATTAACTTGGAAAAGAAAACTAAAGGAATTTATTAAATTTTTAATAAATTCCTTTTTAATAAATTTTTATTAATTTTATTAAATCTTTCATCGCTCTCTAAAAATTCGGAAATAAACGCTCGAGATTTTGTTGGAAGGTGCCAGTTACACATACACCACTTTATTCTCTTTTCCTTGCAAGCTTTGATATACTCAATATATTTCTGATACGAATTGTAACCTCTTACGTATGCGATATGCAGAACGTGTTGAGGGTTAATATATTGAAAAGTGTTTTTATATACAGACATTGCTTTTAAAAGTAAAAAGATATGCAGTGTACCATTAAAAAGATGCTTTTTATGCAAGGAAAACTGAAATTTTAAATTGTAAGCGAAATTCAGAAACGAAACATAAATTATGTAGATATGAACCACCATTTTATTTAAAATGTCCACCAATGTAAAATGTCTAAGTTAAAAAAATTATTTGATAAATGCAGGTCCAAAATCGCACCTACCACACTTTTTATCACATTTTTCAATAAATCATAAACGGTATAACTACATCTCACCCAAGCAATACTTCAATCAACAACTATCAATAGATTAATTTGCAGATATTCAGATATGTAAGATACTCTCATTCATTAATAATTTTCTTTGCCATTTACTATCTCAAAATCTGAACAGTGCATTAAAATAACATAAAACATTTCATGAAGAAAAGCTAATTATTTTTTCGCTACAATATCTCAGCTCTTCATTTTGAAACGCAATCTCCAGAACCAATATCTGCGACTAATTACCTGCAGTTCGGGCCACTAATCTCAGCGCGTGAGTCTATATGCCAAGTTCCCTCTCATCACTAACTGGCGATTACAACATCAGTAGCTTCAGCACTTTCTCATTAATAGCACCGTTCGTCTTGCCAATGCATTACGTTTTTCATCGACTCAGAAATAACGATACCATTGAAATTACAGTGTAGCACTTGCAACACCTGTCCCAGGGTCGTCTAAGACTCCATGAAGGACATTGGAGTAAATCTGTTCCTGATTTTCAAATTATCTGGGAATTTTCAACGATGTTCTTGTTCTAGGAAAGACGTTTGTGGCGAAGGTTGAAATCGATCAAAACAAGGGATGACATATTAGGCACATTACTAATGTTAAGAAAAATTAGAATTGAAATCGGTAATATTGGAATGGCAGTTGGTAAAGGAAGTGCTCGATTCAAATTATTATATTCGCTTTAGAAAATAAAAAAGGAGGCGATGTGAAATGTGCTTATATTAGATTGAATATCCATGTTATTTTTAGTGTTATTTTTGTGACTTAAAGTACAAGTAGAGTATTTAGAATAGCATTCTAAATTGAGATTGTAATATAAAAATGATTTAAATTCGCAATTTTCATAAAGGAAAGTAAGAATTATTTTCAATGAATATAATAAGAAAGAAGTTAAAGAAAATTTAGATTTTAAATTCCAGTCGTTTATATCATTCAAACATCTCTTAAAATACAATGTTCTTTACATATTCCGAATTTAAGATCTTTACAGGTTGTAGGATCGGCAGGAGAGAGCAGAAGCTGACTATCATAGTTATAACTCTAAGCTATTATAAGTTAAAATATAAGTATCAAAATGAAATGAAAAATAATCTTTATCTGGGCTAAAAATGTCAATTTCGAAATTAAAGGTAGATTTCCTAGTTTACTGTGTACCTTTTTATAACATAATAAATGAAATATGTTCAAATACCGCCAATATGAATTTTCCTTCAATTATCTTTAATACAAATACTTATTTTGTATTTATTATTTTTCTTCGTACTTTTTAATTAACTTTTAACTTAACTGAAAAAAGAGGGGCTGGTAATGGATGAGTATATAAAAAAATGAAATATGAACATACAAGCTATTTAAAGGACGACAAAAATTACCCAGGTAAATTCCACGATTGTATTCCATTGAATGAAGTATAACTATTTAATTACGTATTTAAAATTCAGAAACTTATAATGGTTATTGAAGAGGTATTACAATGGATTTTTAAATGATATCGTTGTCTGTAATTAAACAGTAGATCTTTCAAAAAGAATAATATTTCAAGGTGAATCGTAGAGTAGGTAATATTTAGAATTTAAAAAATCGGAGCAATTTCATTAAATGAATTTATACTTTGCATGCCACTTTTCTCGTTTCGGAGGAATTTATGATACGGGATTCTAAATGAAAGATTGAATAGTGAATATTTCCTGAATTTGTGCTTAATATACGTAAAATGTATATGTTATATATTTGGCTAAAACTAAAACAATATAAAAGCAAAGGATATACCAAAGCAAAACATCTAACTTTTTGAATTATTAGTATTTTTTAGTGATCTCCATATTATATTTTCAGTTGTAAAAAGTTCAGTAGCATAATAAATCTCACAGAGTGATAATTAAAGATCCTTTTACGAAAAAATTTTTAAAAATTAAATTGCTCATTTGTGTAAGTCATAAAAATGTTTTCTTTTTTCCCATAATTCTTTTCATGACTTGCAAGTGATCTTTATTTCCTACATTATGTTTTCATCGAAACTTGTTCGAAGACTTTTGTTCAGAATTCAAGTATCAACAGATATGTTAATTAAGCTTTTTTTACAGTGATTACAGATTTTTTAAAACTTTTGACAAAAGTATTAAAGGTAAAGAAAAGAATGAAAGATAATTAAAACCTCAATTTGTTCATTCACTTTTTTTCATTGTGCTAATTTAGTTTTGAAAAACGCTTAATAATCAAAATATTTGATGCATACACTCTGTGACTCATAAAATTCTTAATTTGTTCATTATTTTTTAGCAGTATAGGTAATAATATAACGGAATATGAAGGACAAATTCATATTCAGTCTTTATTTCAAATTCCGTTACTGCTGCAAATTTATTTCGTTCATGATAAAGTTATATGAACCTTCAAAGTACATGTGAATGTATACAACTTTTGTGATATTATTTAATGAATTATTCATTATTCAAATTCAAACATTATATTCTCAGTTTAAACATTATTTTTCATCAATTATAGAACTATATAAAATGCATATATTATATTAAATTCATGGCAAATTGCGTTTTATGTAGTATTTAAAACAGTTAGTAGTGCTATAAGAAGTTACGGGATTCTTACAGCACTGCTAACTGTTATACACACCCAGGGTGTCCCAAAAAGGTGGAACAAGCGTTTATTTCCTTAAATATTGGTTTTAAACATATACTTCCAATGCAAAATTTTATCAAATAAGGTAAGAATTTGGGTTAAAATACTTTGGCTTCTGGGAAAGTTGAAAATAAAAAATTAAGAAAAATAAATTTTTATACGTGCCCCATACAGCAAAAATGTCAATGAGGAAAGGAAATTGTCAATAAAAAATAATAAGGAACAACACACAAAAACTTTTCTGAATCCAAGAATTATTATAAAAAGAAATTTGTCTCAAGTTGTTTACCAATAAATATCAAGGGATTCAGGATACACGTTTTTTTTACAGTAGGAAATCAAAACAGCTTACAATCAGTGAAAATAACTGTAAGTATGGGAAAATGTAGGTACTCTTTTTAGTTATTGTAATCGTGATGTTCTTATAAAGAAAGAAGTTAAATTTCTGTGTTAACATATAATGATTAACTTGTAGAATATATTTCAAATAATATCCGTTTAAGATAAAATTCTATAACGAAGAAATACTCCAATCATCTTTCATTTTAAATATTTTAGTGACCCCCTACATGCTGATACTCCCCATACGGCTTGCCCCGAACTGAGGCCTAGTCACGTAATCCGTCGCTGTCAACAATAGTAGCATCCACCATTCTCGGCCGAATCATATTAATGTGACTAGAACGCATTTACAATTAAATGAATTTCAAACAATTTTAATTGAAGATTTGATATCTATAAAAATTATTCTCCAACCTAAGCCATTTGACAAAAATATCTGGCTGATTTGAAAGAAATCAAATATATTTCTTTTTCATCCCGGGGATTGTTATTCCCATTGTACCTTTTTCTTGAAAAACAAAAAAAAATATTTTTTCCTTGGTTTGGTGTGCAGGCCCTGAACGATGGAAATATTCTGAGTTCTCTTTTCATTACTTTTCACGATAAAATGAATTTGAAGTCATTTTCAGAATTTTTTAAATAAATTTTTATGCAGCATATAATTACAGGTAATTTTATTCTGATTGCCAATTATAGTCATCTGATGACAACTCAATATTGTGCCACAGGTTCTTTTAATTTATTATCTATTTCAAAGACTAGAGAAAATCAAAATTCTAATAAAATAAGCTAGTCTGCTTAGTAATTAGAGCACTGCTTATAAAAGATATTTGCCAGATATTAAAATTTTAAAATCGATAAGAGGGAGCATAAAAAGCCGAGTTTGGTTTACCTGAAATTTTCTAATAGGATTGGAACTCAAATGATCTGTGTAATTGCTACGTAATTTTCTCTACTTTGCATATAGCGTAAAATTGCGGCATATGTATATGACAGGAAACACGCAAATGCAATTAGACTGAATGCTTCCAGGAAATGCTTTGTAGAAATTTAATGCATTCACCAAGAGCAGAATTATGGAGGCCATGGAAAGCTTCTAGAATGAGACAAACGTTAACGATATTGTTTATACGCTGCTTTTAAGATGACAGAAGAAATTTGTTAGTAATATTGTTCTTAGAACCGTACAAAACTTTAGTTTGCGAATTGCTAGATAAGTGCGCATATATATGATGCATAATGTTTATCGGCTTTTATGTGATTAAAAAAGGAATTGTAAAAAATTTCGTTAATAATTTTGCTTGATACCTGCATTAATTTATTAAAAAGTAGGGTTGTCGTACGCCCCGTATGTACGGGACTGTCACCATATTTCACTGCTTCGTCCCATATTACTATTTGTCTCATTTTTGTCCCGTTTTCTCCCTAAGATTATTTAGAGAAAAATAATACTAATCAAAACTGCGAAGCAAATATGAAATCGAGTTCGGTAAAGAAACGGCTGAAGTTTTTCGTAGATACAATATATATTGATCAGATGTCATGCCTAATAAAGCTATGCTTATATGTATTTGATATTCTAGTTCACATTGGAAATGTGGAGAGAATGTTTTCCCTGATTTCAACTCAATAGTCGGCCGAAAGAAACAGGTGGTCAGTAGAGACAACGGAAGCAATTTCGATCTGTCATTGTAATTTTTAAATGACTTGGACCCGGTTTTATAATTATGTGAAAGAAGAAAATGATATAATTAAGAAAATAATATCAATTCTAAAATTTGACTCGGCTAAAAAGGGCCTTGAATCTTTTTTATTATTCTACATGTTCATTTTATTAGATTGCTTCATCTTTATTGATTTTTGTCAGAGTAAAATGAACCATAACCTAACCACTTTTATCATGATTTATTTATTTAGCACTTAAAAATCTCGTTATGAGTCAATGTTTGCTATGATACCACTTATGACTCCAAGTATCTGAAATTATGATGATGAACAAAGAAATGCGCTGTTGCAAAGAAATTCTAAATTATTTGGCGTACCCAAATGAAAGTGGGACTGTAGCTCTAGCGGAATAATTTCAAGTGGAAGATCTTTGAGATAAATTTCTCTAATAGATGAATGTCTATGTTCCAAGAAATCTGTTAAAAATCTGTTATTGGTGGATGTGTTTTTTAGTGTAAAAGAGGTAAAAAAAACAAATAATCTCATGTAAAGAATTCCTCGAAAGAAACTCCGCTCGTAATAAACCAATTTTTGTCGGCAAAAGGTATTATAGTTACCAACTTTTACAGTCAAATGAAGAACGTGTGAGGATTATAATCATGGACATGTGAGTGCAGATCACATGACATGAAAAATTACACTTAGTGTAAAAATCACTGAAAGAAATCACTGTCGGAAAACTCGATTACGTGAGACACAATAAGTTCATACACATTTGACTGTAAATGTCGGTTCCAGTAACATCTTCTGCCGACAAAAATTGCAATACTGCGAGCTGAGTCTGTTTGGTGGAATCTATGGCACCATGTGAATTGTTTTGCGTCTCTTATTCCAAACTAGCAGCAAAAGAAAGGCGTTGCCCTTGGCATAATGATTTCAACAAAATAAAAAAGCCCAGAATGACATAAAATATTTTTTGAAAAACGAAATCAGAACAAATGTATTTATACGAAATGACATCAAATTTTTAGGGCTTGTAGAGGCAATTTTAAAATGATCTACAGATGATTAAATTAAATTCTTTTTTATTCCAGGAACATTATTTCATGTGAAGAAAATAAGATAATTTTAACATACTAGATGATATATAAACGTCCAATCCATGATCATGTTTGCGAACGGCGCCGGCCAGCGTCGTTGCTGTAGTTAAAATCAAAGAAAGAAGGGGAGTTAACAATGCGTAGAGAGATTATGTACTGGAATAAGGGGTAGGGTGATCCTTAAAAATTAACTGTTGAAATTTTAATGGGGCACCCTCCCATTTTGTTTTATGACCTGAAATAAGATTTACATAAAAATTTCAGATTTTAAAAGGTATTTTGGTGGTCGCCACCAAGCTTTAAAGTTTTGCAAAATCAAGAAATTATCCAAAATTTGAATAAACTTCAAAACAAATTGGTAAACGCAAAAATAATAATCTACAAAACTACTGAATGTATAAGAGCACATTCATTTCTGAGTCTCATCTCAACTAAAAGTTCAAATCACAGTCAGCTTTCATGTTGAGATAGGAGTGTTTCATGCTTAGATGTGATCGCGCACTTCCCAGTCCCAGCCTGATCCTGACCCCAGTACATCAGTTTGTAGTCAGCTACTATACTTAGCGTAGTATACTTGTATGAGTCAGCTACTATACTTAGTGCAATATACTTGCATGAGTCAGCTATTACACTTAGTGTAGCATACTTGTATGAGTCAGCTATTACACTTAGTGTAGTATACTTGTTTGAGTCAGCTACTATACTTAGTGTAGTATACTTGTCTGAGTGTTTGTTTGTCAATGTTTGACAGTTAAGTTATAGTAGGCTTATTCAAAATTTATTTAAATATTATTTTAGTGAAATATTATTATTATGACCCTTCCGAGTAGAATGTGAACAAATCCTCTATTTGGCGTCTCAGAATGAAAAGCAGAGAAAATAGAGTTCACGTTTTTATAAAAAAAAAAGAGTTCTCGGCATATTTTTCTTTAACCGTTCATTGGGACGGAAACAACTTACGAGACATTGTAGATAGTGAAACTCTCGAATGACTACCATTATTGTTTCAGTGTAAGGCACTCAGCAATTACTTTCAATTCCAAAACTTCAGTCAGAAACAGGAGAAGAAATAGCAAATATTGCTTCTCCTGTGTACTGTATATTTACGAAACATTAGAATCATGGGGAATTATTGATCAAGTAAAATGTTTGAGTGTTTATACAACTTTAGTAAACACAGGGTTACGAAGTGGAGAATTTCAGGACTGTAAGTGCGATATTTTACGTCTAAACATCGCACGCACACACAAACATTGCATTTTACACATAGAGAGATAACAACAATACTAACCACTTTATACAATATATCTGTCGTTGTAGACAGCCATGCCCTTTAGGAATTTCTATATAAATATATATACATCTTGTGCGGATCTCGAAAAATGAGTTATTTAGCTATAGGAATTGGCAACATCTATAGCAATTGATGGATCACATGATTTCATTTTCCAAAGGTAAACTAACTATTGCGATTTGGTTTCAGTCTTCTTTTAAATGAGTTAAGAGTGAATTTTAATCGGGATGTTAAATATTATCGAAACAAAGAAAGAAGGCGAATTCAACGTACAAATGAATCAATTGAAGAAAGTTTTGACAGACGTCCAGGAACAACGAGAAGTAATTTTTTTCAAAATGCTCAGCGTGCTGACCAGATTTAAAAGTACGGCGCAGTCGCCAAAATGGAATTTCTTTCGATCGCCAAATGTAGTTCCGTTTTTGCGAGCTTTTAAAAAGTTGGCGCGATTATGGCGACCTTAGCGACGAAACCGCACCGTATGCTTAAGTTTTACTGATTTGTTTTAGGATTCCCTTTATATATCTTAAAATTCTTATTTACCATTTTTTTTACACTTTCTTTATTAAATGTTAATTGAATGTTCAATTTGTCTTCTAAATGCTTACAAGATCAAGAAAAACACCTTCAAGCCCAACAAACTTATTCTATGCTGATTTAAGTTAAGGCATCAGAAGAAAATCCATTAAGATCGACTTTTTTTTGCTAGGATGAACAACGTCCACATTCTAATGAGTGAAGCGAGCAGGGTTTGCATAGCAGAACTCCTGAGGTTGGCGAGCGTTACCGAGCAGGGGTTGTGCATGAAAAGACGTGCTTGAAACCCAAATCGCTCTTATAGGGATTTCCAACTAATGTAGGTCAACAAATTCATTTTTCTTTCACTCAAGATTCTCTTATCTAAAACAGAATAATGGCAAAAGGAAAATTTGACAAATATTGGTATTCCCTTGTCATTTATGCATATGTTGCATTTATTCCGTTCCCAAAACTTATTTTATGTCTTTCCCAGATCGTAACCAAAAGAAAAATAATGACAAATATAAAAGTCTTTACCATATTGCTACATCCTTGTCATGCATGTATATGTTGGATATTAAGTATTTTGTGAGTTTGTAAACAACCTTGAGCTTCGCTTCTCTATTAGTTTTTTGCAGATTGTTTTCATGCTATAAAGGAACCTACCAATTTTCAATCAAAATGCATTCTCAGATAAAAAAATGCGCCATTCCATTAATTGCAAACGTCTATGAAGCACTAACTTTTAACCATAATCCATAAACTTTGCCCTTCAAAACTGTCAGTTTACCTAACATTTCCCTGACAGTCCCGATTAAAATCAACCGGGAGTAGCTTTCACATAGATAGCTTAAATTCTTTCAGCTGATGAAGGTAAAAGATTTAACTTTTAAAAACATTACATATTGTCTTTTCTAAAGCTTTCTTTCTGCTTTGTTTCTGCTAGGTAAAGAAATAATCTTTACCCAAAATAACCCATCAATCTTTAACAGCTTGTGCTTAAGTTTGATAAATCCATTACTTTAAAATGTGATGTCCAAAATCATTTCTTTCAAATAAATTAATTTTCTAAAGTACAAAAATAAAATCCATTCCCAAATTTTTATGTCTCATTCGCTCCCAAGATTTAACCAAAACAAGTTACTGATAAAAGATTTATTTAGACATTATCGCCTAAGAGAACTTGACTACAAAATATTTTGTAAAATTGTGAAACTTTGATTTAATATATAATATGTGTGCAAGGACTGAAACGTCTTTGGATATATGTGAAGACCAAGATTTTAACATTTCTTTAAGATATAGCTGCTTCATGTATGAGAAAAATAACAAAAAAATCATTTTCCAAAACAACCATGTGGCAATAACCTTGCGTTCTTTTCTTGTTAGTGTTATCTCTGTTTTAGAATTGATGTTTTTAAGGAAGGAATAATTTGAAAGATGAGGAGATACTACACTTACATAGAAAAAGTCATCCCATATCGAATGAATGAAAATCTGCAGAATAACGGCAGTAAATAATTTTAATAACAGTAATTTTTTATTTCAGTGAAAACTTTCTGATATTATAATTAACTGTATTAATTAATTTAGAATTTCATTAATTTCAAATTTATTGTTACATTTAAAGTATTTTTTAAAAAATGTATCTTTGGTAAATACGCGTTGTTTGTTTTAGTTTAATTAACATCACGTTTTGACGCTACAGGAGGGCTATGTTTGGACCCACCCATCAATTCTAAACTATGGTCAGAACGACACCTGAGCCGCCATCCCCAGTTCAAACCTCAGAACCACACCAGAAGAAAAAGAATTTTTCCAGATATTAAGATGTTTTGTATTCGGCTTTGAATTTATCAATGGATCAACAATAAATTATCTGTTAATAAATGATAAAGAACTGTTCAGTTTATCACATCAATATTTCATTTTATTTTCCAAATAACACAAAATTTTATTTTTAATCAATAATATTCCTTTCAAAAGTATGAGTGACTCACGAGTTGGTGCTTTTGAGATATCTTTTGAAATTTGGTCATTTTTAAAAATATTTCTATTTGCTAAACTTTGTATATATGATGAGTTGTATTAATCTTAATGCTTTTTCAACTGCTGGTATTCCATAATAATAAAAACAATAAAGATAATAATAAAATCAAAACCATTAAACTTAGTTAAAAATAAAAGACTGACGATTTTTCTTGAATTGTCGAATGTTTCGATAAATATTGATTGATTCTTTTTCAACATCTTATTTCCACCAGAAAAATACATAAAATAATTCTCTCAAATGTAATGTAAAAATTTTATTTCGAAGAGGAAATTGATAGAATAATGTATCTACTTTTTTCTAGATAAAAATATAGTTAGATGATTGGAATTAAAATAAAAACCAATAGCTACACATATTAAATCATTCGAATGCGTGATGTTATCTGGAAAATCCAATTTGAGAAGCAGCATTATTATTGGCATGTAAAAATATAGCGTAATCGAATAATATTCTGATTGAATTTCTATTTTTGTTTATTACTCGGATTTTTACTTTCTCGTATACGAAGTATACAAAGAGAAAGTATTGTAATCGTCAAGAAATTCGAACTCGAGATTTTGACAAATCTCCACATTTCAGACCTCCCTGAGTCCGAAAAACACAATTTTGAAATCATGCCTGTCTGTCTGTGAGCACGATAACTCAAAAACTTTTAGAGCTACGGGAATGCAATTTGGTATGTGGTCTTTAAACATAATTTGTAGGTTTCTATCAAATTTTGGACAAAATCCGTCAACGGGAAGTCTGTCTATCTGTATGTCTGCGGTCATGTGAACGCTATAACTCAAAAACTTGAATAGCTAGATGGATAAAATTTGGTGCACAGTTTTATCGTCATGAATGTAGATCCGCTTAAAACTTCTCCATTATGCAAAAAATATAATACAAGATTTAATTATATTGTCATTCATTTACATGATTTCTAAACCCAGAGAAACTAATTTTGATATGTATAATTGATTCACATACGGCGTTTTTTAAAAATTGTATTTCATAAATAAGCCAATTGAAAATGTTTTGCAAAAGACGTGAAGCAAAATGTGGCCATACATGATGATATTGCTTTGGTAACACATTGCCAAACGGAATTCTTATGCAAAACAGATAGCTTAATTTGTTCGGAATTTTCCTTTGTTCTTGTCAATCCATTTTGTCCATATGTTTTATCCATCTATCCATGTGAATCCTGATTTAGTAATATGAAATTTTTTTTCAAAATCAATCTATGTGAACTGATAATTCTTCTGAATACTTGAATCATTTATGGATACTCTATTGTTAATCCTTATGGTAATTATTTGTCTTTATATGATAAGATATTGAATACGAAATTACAAATAAGCCGTTAAACATTTGATTATGTTCCCACAATAAACGCTACATTCTACGTTTTGGCGTTGATATAGTTCCGAGTAACATTCCTTTCTTTGATGTAATCTTTTAAGACGTTGACTTTCAGAATATAGTTTATCGAGCGAAAATTCTCAAAAGGAATTTTTAAATTTACAGAGATTAGAAGAGAGAAAACTGGAATAATTCTGCACATTTGAGTATATATTTAATAAAAGGCCTGCTTATATTGTGATATTTTAAATGTAAATTCGTATTATTAAAAAGAGTAACAAAGCTTCAGCTATGAAATAGGATATAGAATGCAACTTGATTTATTTTCATAGAAATTACTCACAGTTTTCTCTGTTTAATCTGTAATCTCTCGGATCTATGTGTATCATCTGATATTTTGGCAGAACGTGCTTTTGAACCTGAGACCTTTGGGTCCCGAGTCACGTATCTTAATCACTAGACAAAAGGAATTACCTCTGTCCGGAGGTGGATACTGACTTACATACATCAGAATAGGATGGCTCAGCATGGTGCACGACAGGAGCAACCCCCAGCTTGTTTGATATTATCTGAATATTAAGGAGGCGATAGCACTTCCGTGAGCTGCGTGCATATGCGCAGATTGCTGCTCCGATTATTTGTGCGCAGGCACGGACAGGCTTTCTGCAATGAAAATACGTCATAGACTTTGTGCTATGAAATGCGTCATAGCCTTTGAATTGGCAGCGCTGCGTTGCTGTAGGAGTTATAATGCTACGATATGTAATTTATAGTGCTGCCATCTAGTAGTGGGACTGAAAGTTGTTGCGTATTTTTTGTCCGCGAGTCGCCACTTTAGCAGGCTGGGAGCAGTTAAGAACCTGGAACCTTAGGGTTTTGAGTCAAGTATCCTAACCACTAGACTAAAGAAATTCCTTCTTCCCGGAGGAAGATATTGACTTATATACATCAGAATAGGATGGAGCAGCACGGTGCACTACATTATGATCTAAATCTACAATCTAAACTAAATGAACACACAGTTCCTTCAAAAGATAACTGTGATTTATCAATTTATTTTGAACCAAATTTTGTAATTTATGTCTGAAAAGTTTCAATTTCAACAATGTTTCTTTTAAAATTCTTAGCATTTTCAGTAATTATTTATTCAGCGGTGGTTAAATAATCCAATTTTGAGGATTATACAATTATTATTATGGAATATATTAGTTATTATGCTACCTTAAATGGAGGTGTCATGAAGTTTACAAAAGTTGGCAAAAATAAGTTTTCTTTCGATTAGGTTAAATTCTGTTTTCACAAAATTATTTTCCATTTTGGAATCAGCAGCACTAGTGAAAAATGGAAGAAATACGCTCTATTATATGTATGCGAGCAGATAGATAGTTATTTTTAACTACAATTAACTGACTCTGTCTCATCTAATTTTAGTAATTTCAGAATTTTTATTAATGTTTTTCATTTTTATTTGCTAATGTAAGGAAATGAATTAATATCAATATCCAAGAAACTGTTAATGCAATTAAATAGAAACGAAGCAAGTATTTAACAAGTAAATATCTCAACAACTGTTTAAAGTAAGAACAGCGAAAAACTTTCATGTGTAATTATATAAATTCAAAAATAATACCTTATATCTTGAAAAAGAATAATGAAGATCCTAGAAGTTGTTCATATTTACCAGAAGATCTTAGACTTTCATTTGGGCTAGTTAAATAAACAATTAATCTATTTTAATTTTAATATTTCTGTTTTACTTGTTATCATTCAAATAATTTTAAATTCTGATTATTCATATTAATTAGTATTTGAATTTAATTAATTATTATTTCTTTATATGAGCTTTCAGTTTACAAATCCTTTTTTTTTTTAACATGTTCAAGTTTTCTTTCTCAGGTGATTCTATGAAATTCTAAATTTCTAATTGTCATGTTTTGTTCATTATATTGAAAATTCCAGCATAGAACATGAAACAATTTTCCTTAATTTGTTCTGGGAACATCAACTTTTGAATATAATATCAAAACGATTTTAAATTGAAATAACAAAATATCAGCTGTTTATTTCTTGAACATTTTTTCCTTCTTTTGTGAATGTATTATGATGACTGTACTTCTTCACACTAAATGATGAGCAATCGGGAATTAAAGAACAATTTCTGCGTTCATGATTTTAATTTCTAAAAAATCCACAGCATCATAAAACCAAATAATATTGTATTTCTACTCAGGAAAAAATGAAAATCGGAGCTCCAAAGAAAAAGGAATAATAATAATTACGAGTGTTATAGCACATTTATATATGTCATAGTTATGACAGTTTTATTTATTTTGCAATTATTGAAATAAAATGATTAGAAAAGTTTTTTACAGTTACAATTTTATCTCCAGTATTATGGATATACATATATTCTGCTACGACAATTTATACAAAGATAATGCAACTAAATAATTTGCATTGTTTTTAATAAATAAATTGGCAAATTCAACTAAATATGCATTATTATCATGGAGGCAAATTCTACAGACACACACAAATTTCTTAAAAACACGAAATCTTAAATTTTGTCCAACTAGAATGAAGTTTCCTTCAAAAATAATAACCTGAATAAATTTTCCCTTAAGATGTTCCCCGTGCACCCATTTAATCTCTCTTGAGTGAAAATTTTTGACTAGCATAATTTCGAAAAACCAGAAGGCAGAAAACGGAAATATGAATACCCTTTCCCTTTTTTTTTCTCTGCCGATCAATATTGTTTGCTTTTGAAGGCTGAAAAGGACACGCAGTTTGGTGAGATTACTTTCTGAACCGAGGTACACTTAATGGAAGTGAGAAGAATATTTTATTTGCCCTGTGGCAGTTTATCCTATACGCACTTAACTTCCAAAACCGGTGTGACGAAGTGAACGCACTGCGACAAAAACGAGTCATGGGCAGAAAGAGAAAAAGAGCCAACATTACGGTATTTGAATATGATTTGAATAAAAATTACATTTTTTAGCTCTTGAAACAATGTTGGCATGCGAGATGAATTGCTCTTTTTGTTTCTAATAGAAATTGGTTTATAATTACTTTTATGATGAATTTTTACCAATTAATTTTTTTAATGTTCATTCCCATCTTATAATGAAGAATTATTTTGTAATAAATAAATAGCCAATCTCTTAAGTAGGGTAGGCATTTTCTCCCTTTTTCCCTTATTTAATTAGTTACGAGAAAATTATAACGCAAACGTTGTAAAGAAAACTGGCATTTGTAAATAATGCTGTCAGTTTTTTTTTCAATCCCTACTATTAGTTCACACTCTTCCTATATATATTTATCTTGTTCAAATTTTCAATCGTTAATAAAATACTTTTTATTCATCCACTCAAGTTCAAATAAATTTTTTAAAACTTGTAGTGGATGACGCTTGATGTTAATACAATTTTTTGAAATATTAATTCATTAATTAAATTGAATTAATTAATTTTATTTATTAGAGGCTCGCAACTTTGCCGCCAAATCGCCAAAATGGTCGCCAAATTTATCGCCAAGTCGCCACGTTTGTAGCCAAGATTAGGATCTCAGGGAAACGACTTTATAGTTTTGTAACAATATGGAATTTCATGGCGCAATTTGCAGGAGCCGCAATTTGTAGTGGATGACACTTGATGTCAATACAGTTTTTTCAAATATTAATTAATTAATTAAATTTAATTAATTAATTTTAGTTTCATATGGGAGAAAAACATTTCTAAAATAAAATTTTTCTTTCTTGACCTAAGTAGGAATTGACTTTAAAACTTGTTTTTTATATTACTTGTTAAGGATTAAACAAGCATTTATTAGGTGATTAAAAACATATACATACCGTAACTGCGTTCTATGTAACTTTGTTCTGCAGTACTCGTTTTTAAAATCAAATCAAGAGTAAAATAACATCTGGTTGTAGCCATTCTCTATCTCTTATAACAAAAAGTAATCTACTGTCATACGTTTGCCAGACATTAATAAAATTACTCTTATTATTATATTGCTGATTTCTGTTAAATTTAGTTTAGTGTCCTCTATAATGTCCTAATTAAGCTGTTCAATACATCAGTTGACCTTAGTGAATATCTGATTTCCTTCATATCTCTAGAATTTATTGAAGCATTATATTTAAATTAACAATAAAAAGACACATTAATACAGTTTAATGTTATTCCTTTGATAATACGTCTGAAATTATTGACATGTTATCATGAATAGACCTTACTGCTCCGTATTCTCTTTCTTCTCACCTCTACAGAATTAGCCAGAAAGAAGGAAAAGCCAAATCCTATGAAATTTAAGCTGCTGAAATTTTCCTCTTTTGAGAGCATTTAAATACTTTTCCTCCCTTATCCAGATGACAGAATCGGGTTAAAAATCCATAATTATCTTTAATGATCTTGTCAGAACAATTAGAGGCACTTTATAAATGAGGAAATGTCATGTTCTATTAAGTACAACATCAGGCATTGAGTTAAAATATAATTAAGGCTCAATTATCAAGCCACAAAATGCTCTATTTGACATTTTCATATTATTACTTGTTAAGGTATGATGAAATATATTTAAGAAAATAAAGTCATAACCAATGTGGAGAAATACAGATGGCGTATTCTTTTGAATTATATAACATGTACATAATATTACTTTCATATAGTTTTAAAAACTGTTAAAAATTCTTCACAAGCTCATTTATATGAAGTAAGCATAAAATTCTGAAGTGCTTCAGAGATGCATGATGATCGTTTTGTAGATTGCCCTTCATCTGTATAGAATTTTAAAAAATCTATTTTCTTATTTTGTCAAAGATTTTCTTAGTTATATGCGCAAAAATTTTCACGTTTTAAAATTTCCGTACAGATTACGTTAAAATAATTAATATTATGACAACGTACAAGATAGCTGACGTAAAGTCAAAGAATCTTGCGATGTTTGGCTTCTGTTAGCAATGGTTGGGAAACCTCTAGCTGGAAAGAGTTTAGTAAAGACGGATTTCGAAGAAAGGAAATAAAAATAATTAAAGGAAATTGAAGAAAATTAAGAAAATAAAAGGAATTAAAATTATCGATTCACAGGCTGATTCTAAAACATCTTGAAAATATTATAACATTATGTTTGGAGGAGTGAAATAAACATATTTTTTAACGCAATGCGTGTTTAAAAATGGCGCGTATAAATGGAACACAGCAATAAAGAGGCGGTCATTTATTCCGCTTGTTTTCAAATTCGGATGCATTTAACAACCACAATTCTTGCCCTTCGGCTCATGAAATTCAATATGATACGAGATCGAATACTTTCCAGGAAATCTTCAGAATTAGTATTTGGACTAGCTTGATACTGTGGCGGCCTCTCGAATCTTTCCATTTTCATCTCTCACTTTGCCATGAGGCGGGAGGTAGAAATTTTATTCTTCCATACAAGATGTTAAAAAAGGTGCAGCTCTGCGAGCTCACTATTCGTCCAAGTATTTATAGGAGTGCCTTCTCCATTTCCGTCAGACCAGACCAAGACCGAGAATGCAAGCAGCATAAGCCAACCCACCTTAGTGAGGTATGAGCCTCTGTGGTAGTACAACAGATGATGATAGCCATCTTGCCTGAACAGAGTTTGAGCCTTTCGACTGATTTCCCTCATCTGTAGTTGCATGCGGCTTGTTGATCATCAGCTACTCAGATCTAGATGTACCTGTGGTTCATTTTTGGCTCCTCGCTAAATGGATTCCTCTTCTCGCCCAAGTATATTTATGTGTATGGTAACTTTTTGATACGAGATGTGTCTTTCTGCAGATTCATTTTGGTTTAAATGTTCTAATAGACAATTTCATTTTTGCACTGTGAAATAAATGTTTATTTATGAATATCTTGCCTGGAGTATCATTTTGCAACTTTACTGATCTAAGTCAGTGGTGAAGTGGGGTATTTTTCAGGCATCCTCTATCCCCTTCAATACACATCTACTCAGTAGTACCTTACATTCTACCTAG
This sequence comes from Araneus ventricosus, assembly GCA_013235015.1. Taxonomy (NCBI): domain Eukaryota; kingdom Metazoa; phylum Arthropoda; class Arachnida; order Araneae; family Araneidae; genus Araneus; species Araneus ventricosus. The sequence goes on from BGPR01010424.1 coordinate 51,000, forward strand.
ACGGTCGAAAGGCCATATGCACGGTATTTGTTTATTTATTTGCCCACGCCGGCACAGCCTACCCAGAGGGTGCAAGGCACTCATCCGGAGGACGAGGAGTGCAAAATGACAACAAAACAGAAAGAAAAAAATTACATCAAATTAAAGAACAACGCAGCAAAACTGGATTGCACTGCATGCAAAATGCAACAGCAAAAGAAAAATTTCTGAACAACTACGCAGAAGACAAAAGTGACAGAAAAGTTCATGAAACAATATCAAATAGTAAAACAGGTAACAAACGACAAATAAAAATCAAAACAAAAACTTAGGATATTAAGCACATTACAGCATATGTGACAATACAATAGAACACATTCGAAATTTTATATTCAAAGAAGAAATATAAAAAAGAACACACAAATGTTAAAGAAACATTGATATATTTTTTTACAACGTTTCATCAGTCAGAAAGCTCACTGAAAATGAAACTGGAAATTCTAAAGATATCTTTCAGTTTCACAAGCCCAAATTCATTATTAACTAAAATTTTAAACCATGCGGTTTTGTTTGCGTTAGAATGTCTATTTAAATGGTATTTTTAGTGAAAATACAGTCACAAACATAGTGGTCTACATCACCTTGTAAACCACATTTGCAATTTGGTCTGTTGGCTAATTTGGATAGATATAAATATGAAACAAATGAGCCATAACCTGTTAAGAAATATGTCACATATTTGTTACTGATAATTAAGTTAAGGTCAATAGACCCAATGAAACTCTTTACTCGGGTTCATGTTTCAGATTATATCCAATAGTTTTGCTAGCTGCTTAATATAAATTCTTTAAGTTTATATTTTAGGAAAGAGTAAGGTGAAGGGACATTAATTTTTTCCTCAGCAATTGTGGCAGTTTTTGCAAATCGTTCAAGTTCATTACCTGGGACGCCATATGCACGATATAGTTTCATAAGATAGTACTACAGGAATTTCTTTCCTGTATTTCTCTAGCAGTTTGCACAAGAATATGATTCCAACACAATGAACAGCCAGTACTTATCAGCAGCATTGCCGGAAAATACATCGACGCTACTTAGGCCCCCAACGAGATCGGACGGTCGGACCCATTTCTGGTCCATCATGATCACAAAATATGGCACAGATAGATTTCTCCTTCTAAATACGATGAAAGTCAATGGACAAACTGTTATTAGTTCCTATGAAATGCCCGAGAACCTTGCTTGTGGACTGTGATTTTTTAATTTTAATGGTTCCGCCTCCGAGCATCTACTGTAAAAAGTTGTATCTTCAAAGTTGTTACTCGTTTCTTTCTGTTTATCTTCTATTCTTGCCATCTGTATATACTAGTTATTGCAAGTACAGCTTCTGCATTCACTTTCTTTTGCAAAATCTGCTTATTTTGGCCTTCTCTTCCAACCTTCTAATTTGCGTCAGAAATTTTAGAATTACTTTGCATATCATTTTGCCTTATTTTTTATCTGAATTTATATAATCTTTATTTAAAGCAAAAATTAAATTAATAGAACTTCTGCTGCTACCACAGTTCGTAGATAGAAGATAAGAAC
>BGPR01010425.1:12057-26112 GCA_013235015.1 Araneus ventricosus
CCCCCCCCCCCCCCCCCCCCCCCCCCCCCCCCCCCCCCCCCCCCCAACAGAAAAGAGTTTTTAAGCTTGTCAACTTCTGCTTTCTTCAAAAATGTAAGAATACGAGAATGCCTGCCTTTCAGCAGTTCTCATCAATTGAAAGTTGAGGGGCTATTAAAAGAGTTCTTGATATGGCTCTTTCAAAAACAAAACAAGAGACTGAACTTCACAGCAAAATATTCATTTTTTTTTCTTACATTTTTATAGAAGAAACAGATTTTGGAAATTTTAAGAAATACCTCTTTAAAATCAAAATATAAAAATAAAGGTAACTCCAAGCAAATTCATTAATGTTATATTTATATAAACATGACAAATTATATTTACAATAATGATTAAAAAGTTCAAATTGTATTTCTGTACAAAATGTTTATTTGTGAGAAACTGATTAGCAAACTTACCTTTTTCAGGATCGTTCCCAACAACCTTTTCATCCTTATTTTCACAGCAAAAATAGTTTCTGAGTCGTTTTAAAGATATATTGAACTGAAATTGACAGAAATTTACTATTAACCCATTAAACATAACAAAACCAAAAATAAAATATTTAATATATTATAATTACCTGTATAAGATCAGCTACAGCATCAGGTAATTCAAAGAGAGCGTATCTCAGCTGCTCCATTAATGTTAAAGTTACAAAAGCTTTAGTAGGAGTCAGAACATTGTTACGGTCTATCAACAGAAACGTTGCAAAAGCTGCAATGGATACCTGAAAATGATAAAAAGAATTCACATAGAAAAATAAAATGTTAAAATTTGCACACATTAAAAGTGAATCACAAAATTTAAAATCACTACCAAGTAAATTTATCTTGAATTACAAAAAATATTGTAGAATTCCAATTTCTTGATCATCTTCTACTATTCATCAATACAGACACATAAAAAGTTCAAAGAGTAGTTAGTTTTATACACTTTGTGATTTTGAATTATGAATTGATAATTTTCTATCTACAATACCCATTGTTTTGACTAATCAACTATATCACTAAAAGAAACAAAAAATAGTTATTTTTGTTGCTTTTGGGCATATGAAGAATGGAGTTATAACTCAGTCAATGACACTAAATAGTTTTCTTTTATTTTTAAGATGGAATACTAATTTCTGATGTGTGCCTACTGTCATTTTTATAAACACGAAACAAATGAAGCTAAATAAAACCGGGTAAAAACAAGATAGACATAAAATTCTCTTTATAGAGCAGAAATAAAGAAACTTACCATGAATGGAGCACAGTTATAAACGAATCCTGTCACTAAATAAGTGAAGAAAGAATAACGAATCCACTTAATTTCCTCATTTCTTGCAGTGGAAACTCTCCCAGCAAACGGTATTTCCCAAGCATACAATTTTAAAATCTGTGGAAATGTTAAAAGTGATTACAGTCAACTTATTAATTATCAGTAATTTCTATACATAAATATTTAAAAGTAAAACAGAAAAGTTCTTACTTTTATGCCATTGAGTATTTCATTCATAAGTTTCAAGCGGAAATCCTTCACTTCCATTTGCTTATCCTGCAAGAGTAAATTAATTCTTCAGTTGTTTATCTTACTCTTTACTTGCCTGAATATGATAAATATTACAAGTGAACTTTTGAAACTGCTCACTACAATGCTGACCAAGCAACAAAAGTTACATACAACAATCCAACATCCTCATGATTAGTTGAATATAGACTATCTGATCAAAAGTATCCCGACACTTTTGTATTTTCACATTTTAAAAAATTTCTCCTGATAGGCTAAACTGACTGTCCTTGAACTTCGACCATGCAAAGAATGGACTAACTTGCATTTTACAGTGAAGATTCAGTCCTGTGGGCAATTAGGGGACCGTTAACACTTATAAATTACATGCATAACTAAAATTACAGCTAATTAGGTACTTTAAACAACAAAAATTTTATGACTTTAATTATATTATTTACATGATTATAAAGTTACATATTGTTACAATTTTATGGCCAAACGATATTTTTAAATTTATTTCTCTTATGGCCAAATAATTTTTTCATTCAATTAATTTTTTTTCTTAAAATATTTTAATAATTCTACAGATATATATTTTTCATTTGTTACAAATATTACAAATGTTCATATATATTAAAAGATATAAGTTTAAAAAATACCAATTTGTGTACAGCCCTCTCATCTTTTAGCTTCTCTTCAACAGGAGCCAAAATTCTACTCGTTGTGATGCCGATATCTTTCTGAATACTAATGATATTGAACTGAATTTTTATATACGTTCCCTATATATATGGCTTTAAAGTTGAGAAAGAAAAATTATGCTATGTCTCGTGCATGCACAGTAAAAAATTATTTACTAAAAATGCTCATATTTCCTGTAATATTAAAGATTTTCTATCCAAATTTTTACACAATGCTTCTCTATCATATTTGCACTTTTTCTGTAAGTTTCGTATAACACAACAGAAAACTCTGCATGCAAAACTCTCCAAAATAATTTTCGTCTTCATCAATTTGTAAACAGTCCCCTAATTGCCCTTGGGACCAAATCTTCACTGTAAAATGCGAGTTAGAGTCTAGTCTTTACATGGTCAAAGTTCAAGGGCAATCAGTTTAGCCTTTCAGTAGAAATTCTAAAAAATGTGAAAATCTGAAAGTGCCCAGATAATTTTGATCCAATAGTGTATCATTGCAGTTACTTAGTTAATGAAAAACATTAAATTGCAAGTTAACATTCTTCTTAAGAAACAAAATTGATTGGACTATGTATTCATATTCAAACATCAAAAATTTTGCAGCTATAAAAATGTAAACTGAGTTCTATAGTGTTTTCATTACTTAATATCCCTTCCCTCCTATTAAATAAGCATTAATTAAAAATTTTGTGATTCATTTCTTGGTCATCTCATACTGAATGAATATATTCCTATTTTTATATTGCATTGTTTAACTAATCATTTTGTTTACGATCTTCTCAGTTCTGCTTTATACATTTTTTTATTCACCGATTGCAGTTTTGTCTAGATAAAAATTAATTAGGATCTTTTTCTACTAGAATTATTTTCATATTCCTGTATAAAGGAAACTATCAGCCGTAAGATTATTTTTGAAGAAGTTTCCTCAGCAGGAAATGATTTTGCCCTACTATTTAAAACCTTTACATTAATAATAATAATAAAAAACCACACACAGATGATAGTTTTGTCTCATGAAAACATAATTCCATTAACAACTTTAATTTTCTTTCAAGATAGTGGATCCAAATTTATTCATAATTAATCCTGTTATTTATGCAGCTGAAAAAATTATCAATGAAGGAATTTATATATCACATATGTTAAGAAACAGGAACATTGCATCTAGTTTGCTAATTGTTTGTCAATCCTTCTTTATTTTATAAATATGGAAACAAAGAAATGACAATTTTCCACTAAATCTTTTTTTTCTAACTGGTAGAAGAAAACATGGGTTAAAAATGGAGCTCTAATTTTGCATTCTGTAATTTAAAAACAAATCATAGGTCACTTAATTGATTAAAGGAAAGTACTCTTAAATGTAAATATATTTAACTGTAAAAAATAGACAAATAAAGTAAATTTGGCAGAAGTCTAATTTCTCAGGTATAATTTACTTTCAAAACACATATAATGCAATTTTTACCCAAAACAATTCAAACAGGATTTCACTGAGACTGTTACAACTTGTTTTGGTTACCAATAAAAGTAAATGTGTAGTCTTTTAAGGAATTTAATCTGCAAATGTGACGTGCAAAGTACAATAAGCATCTAATTAGTTTTTGGAGGGAAAAGGGTTAATATACTATTAAATAATAAAAGAAAGGATACAACATAAATATTACAAAAGTTTATTTTATTTTTACAGGAAGCTTGTAAATACTACTTAAATGTAATGATGTGAAGATACATAATAAATCATTAAAGGTTGTTCTGAGAAAAAGGATTATAAAACCCATCAAAAGGCGAAGTTAACATGATTCCCATATTTTTGAAATCAACAAGTTTCATCTGCAAGTATCCACACAGGAGCTTTCAGGCCAAGAACAATGCAGAAAATCAGCCACTTTTGTGGAGAAATTCCAGTTTCACAATAGTTGCACTCAAGGTCATTTACTTCCCGACTACAGACATTTTAAGAATTTCACCCCATTTATTATCCTCTAAAATATGCATATGGGACTCTGAAACCTGATGTGCTTGATCGCATTTTTCTTAGAATTGTGGAGATGAACATAAAGGCAGCAAAAATGTATTGCTATCTGAGCTATAAAGAAGAAATGAAAAGATTGGAAAAATTATTGGCTGAAGTATCAACTGATTAAGAATAGATTAATGAAGAAGGTGGAAAAATTGACAGAAAACTTGTTAGTGATCATCAGTTGTATTCAGGAGTGGAATTAGTTCACAAATATGCAGTTCATTGTCTGGATGATGGAATCTGATTTGGAAAGATGGAATAACAAAATGTTGAAAAAGACCAAGAAAAAATGTGAGAAGTCATGCTCACACCATCATAAAAGTACCCAGACATATATTGGAGAAGCAAATTATACTTGCCTCAAAATTATTAGAAATGCTTATCAACAGGAGAGTAATAATAATTAATGTGCTATGCACGAAAAGTTCCAATTGACTGCAGACCATTTTGGACAGAAAAAGAGATGCTCTTTTCACAAATACCTCAAAAATATATGCATTCACCAGCCTAATTTATTTTGGCAAACTCTGCAAAACTGTTATTTAAGTGAAAATATTTACATGTTTTATATGCTGTGTTTTTTGTGCAAAAATGTTTTCTATAAAGAAAATGTAATTTTCTTTGTGTTTTGTTTGAAAAAGTTCTCTCTACCAAACAAAGCCTTGACCATGTCCTTACATAAATACAAAAAGCACACATCTTCATGGATTAAAGAAACACAGAAAGTGAGCAACTTCTTGTAACAAAAACTTAGAAACTCGGAGGAAAAAACAAGAGTGAATACACCCACACTTGCATAAATTATTCCAAGAATCTAAATATAAAACACAACAGAAAATATGAGCAGAAAAGACGATAAAAAAGTCCATACACAGCTACAAGAAACAAACAAAAAATATATACTTACACTAAATTTCCAGCCAATTCTTGATACATAATAACTGAATGGAAACAGAACGCCAATAACTGCAATACTAGATAAAGTTGATATCCCTATGTACTGCCACATTATAAAGATAATAAGAGCAAGTTTAAATGGCACTATCAGCAAAGCTGCAAACTGCATAGCAAACCACTGTATTCTCTTCACATCTACAGTCAATAAACTCATCAGATTACCACTATTATAATCTTTTCTAGCAGAATTTGCCATGGATAAATTCTGAAAGAAAATAGAGTGAGTCACAGAACAGAAAAACTGCCTTTTTTTCAAAATGGCTCATTTTTTAAAATGTCAATAATGGAATTAATGTTTAACATATAAAAAATTTATTAAAATGTGTAACTATAATTTTTGTTCAATTAAAACACCAGAATAATAACCAATCTAATCTATGTTAGATTATTAAAAACAAATTAATCTAACATATTTTGATTTAAAATAAGAAACAATCGAGTCAAGATAACATGAAAAGGAACCATAACTTCATAGTAAATCATGACAGAAACCTCATCAGAAGTTGATAGATGACTGTTTATCAACATGTAAAAGGAATGACTTATTGCAAAACATAGTTCCTTTACGAGTACTGTTTCCTCATTCAAGTTGTAAATATGTTATGAAGAGCATGGATAAGCACTCAGATCTGACAAACAGGCAACTAATGTATTGATCAGCTGAGAGAAATAGACGAATGGCTCGGCATACTTATCAATAATGCTTCTTAGACACAGCAGTCTACTATTCATTTGCATATGAGGGTGGATTAAAAAAAATGATTTTTTCAAAATTCAATTCAGCTCACTATGGAATAGCTTGCCACTTGTACCAGTGGTTAATTTATTTGTTTTTAGGCTTTTTGGGCAAGGTTTTGAGGTACTGCAAACAGCTTGAATTTTTAACTTAGAGAGTAGGCAAAAACCTAAACACAGAATTAAAGAACTGCATTGATAACAGAGATCTTCTAAAGCCACTTCTAATGATTGTATCTTCAAGTGTCTCGAGCAGCATTATTAAACATATACATCTGTTAAAATATGTTCAATATATGTTTCCCACTATTTACCGTTTTATATCAATTCTGCATCTGTTCTAAAAATTTCTGATGACATTTTCAGTCACAAGTTTCTATACGATTTTGATTCCTTTTGACGGTATTTACTTCCCAAAAATGTTTATATTCTTAATTCTGAGATATTCTTACTTTTATAAAGCATTCTCTTTTTTTATGCATTTTGTTTCTGTATGAAAGACTGTTAAACTTAAATATGACTAATATTAGAATTTTAAAAAAAGAAAGAAATCAGTGAATATTTCCTAGAAACATTGTGATTTTCCCCCCAGAAAGCTGCAAGAAATGTATTATATTAGATAAACAGAAAATACATTTAATTTTCAAGCCTACTTTCTTAGAACGGGAGTGTGAAGGTTTTCTGCGAAATTAAGACTGTGAAAATATCCCTTGTGTATTTTGGTAAAATTTTAGGATGGGCATATTTCAATACAAAAGCCATACAATTATAAAATAACTGAAGCACAAAATCAGAATTCAGCAGCTTTTAAACAATTTTTATAGTATAGAAAACTGCCAACCAATTCCAATAATCTACTTTTTTTTTTTCAAATCAGAAATTCTTTTATCACTGTATAAGCATGAAGGTTTTCAGTATCAAGTATGGATATTAATTAATTTTAATCAATATTTAATCAAAAATTGCAAAGCATACTTAAAAGTTACTCACTTTTCTAAAAATGGCTCCCATTAAAGCAGACTGGAACTGAATACTTGAAATAGACATCAAATGGACTGAATTGTTCGATAATGTTTTCCCAACAAAATCAACCAAGAAAAGCAAAACAGCATAGAAAGTTCCTCTCCAAGAATAGAAGTCATCAGTTGCAAAATCAATAATTCGACTGGAAAGAATGAAATTTTTTTTTGTTCATGTGCAAAAAATTTCTCTATACATCTAAAATTTATTGAATATTCATTAAAAAATATTCCCCTTAAATATACTTATCTGAATCAAAAATGACATCAGTATGGGAATTAATGAAAGAATATAAAATTTATGCAAAATATTTAAAGAAAAAAGTTATTGAAGTATCAAATGACTTTCGAGCAGCAATAAATTAAAAAGACAAAACAAATAAATAGATGAAATTAAAAAAAAATTGATCTTTTGATTTAAACTCAGAGAAAAATTAGAATTAAATTTGGTGCTTCTCAGGTAGAAATATTTTATCTGTTTTCTTAAAAAATATTCAGTCAGTTCTTTTCTTGGGCTTTTTTTTTTACAGGACAAAAATAGCATTAGTTAATACATTTTAACTATCTCAAAAAACCTTAAAATGAAAAATACGAGTGATTAACCCTGTACAGATTGCACCTCTGAAAGTTTAATCGTATATCACGTGGCAAGAGACACCACCCTCTTTGCTCATTAATAATCGTAAATTAATTTTATTTTAATAATATACTTCATTTTTTTTATTTTTATACAAGTACATGTGTTTTTAGTACATCTTATGTCCTTTTCATTTGGGAGGAGAACATATAATAACAAAATATTCAAAAGTAACTGATTTTTTTCAAATTATTATATCACATTAGTCATGAATTATTTCAGATTCAGATCTATTTGTGGATAAGTGAGAATAAATAATGAAAAAAAAAAAATGTTTATCAAAATAATTATTTAATTCCGCCAACTTTCTTACTGTGAACAAATTGATTTCCCGTGGCAACTAGGAGACTGCAGCATTGACTAAAATGCACACAACACAGCCTAGATCACGACTAGAAAACAGCGAAAGGAAAGAGACCATTCCAGAGGAATATTGTAGAGGTAGACAGTCCCTAGGGCACCCCTAGACAGGGGTGAAGAAGAACTTTCTTGCAACTCAGATGCCAGGTTACCCATGCAGGGTTAATGGGGAAAATTCGTTGTAACCTTACTAAGTAAAAAAGTCATTCATTACAAACATAACATTTTTCAATGAATATGAATGATTCAAAAAAGAAAAATACAGATAAAAAGTGGATCATTTTGTAGAATTATTCATCTGTGACATGTAAAATTGTTGATTATGCTTTCCAAATCTTGTTTTGGGTGAAAATTGATGTAAATGTAAGAAATCTGTACACTGAATTCAGAAAACATGTTTTGTTTACATAACAAATAGTTTTCTTCTGACAGACATAACTAATGATATTAATCTTCAATATTTACTAATTTGCATCTTTCTCTCTATAAGACAGAAAAAAGATAATAGGTAAGAAATTTGACATCAAAAGATGCAAAAAAAAAAGATTATAATAAAAAATGTTTACTCTAAAAGAAGAGGTGGTAAAAGTAGCAAAATGATAAAGACACTATCCAAAAGTACTACTCCTAAAATCCATGGCCAAAATGCTTTAAGTAAGGCCCAAAGAAGACTCCTATCTGGATGCTTTTCTGGTAGCCTGAAGAATAAACAAGAGAAAAATAAAACTCGATACATGCCAAAAACACATCTAAACATTACAAAAACGTAAAAAACTACTATAAATATGCATAGGGTGCGACAACAAAACAGGCATTTATACTTAAATGAGTATGTAAGTAAGAAAATGGGGGTGGCTCCATCTGGAAGACAAAAAACATTACCATTAACTCTGGTAATAGTAACTATGATAAGCAGAGATGGAGTAATACACACTTGTTTTAAAGGCTTATAATCAAAATAACAATTACATGGTAGTGCAGTATGCTTTTTAACCTCTCTTTGCCAGGTTACTAACTAGCAACATTGTCTGCAAAAAATTGTCTTTGACATAACGGCATAATACATGAAATTTTTTTTTACAACTTTTGTTATTTGAACAAAATCCAATGATTAACAGGAATAAAGTTAGAACTAAATTCTTTATTTTTCAAGCAACTCCAGTAACTTATCTCAAAAACAATTTTGCAATTCATTAACCGCTTACCACTGTTTTAGGATTAGGCAGTAGTATTGAGATTCCTTGAAACCACATGCGGTATCAGTATTGCTGGGTTAATTAGGAAAAATTACAATATCATGGATGCTGTAGAAAACATCAATCTTTCCAAGAATGAGGTGACAGAGAAATGTTTGGAAAGAAGTTTGGAAGAATGTATGGCCGGAGCTAAGCAAGGATGTTGAGACAAGAGAATCCATTGGTGATGTCAATGAAATTGTCAAGCTAGCTAATGAAACAGGGTTGGATAATATAAATGTACAGGATATCAAATATCAATGAATTATTGCAAGTTACAGTTGGTGCAAGCCTTTCCAGTGACAATCTAAAGCATTAGTAGAAAAACAAAAGAACACGAAAATGATGAAATTAGCATTTCTGAAGATGAGAAACACAGGAACTCAATGCAGATTTTCTAAAAATAAGTTTAGACCCTATACAGGGAATTACGGAAAAGTTTGCAGAAAAGGGTTTAAATTTTAATAGAAGTTTAAAGGCAAGACAAAGTGTCACTCATGCAATGTCTTGCTATCAACAACTACATGCTGAACAAAACAAGAAAAGGCAAACAATGTTAGATGACTTCTTCACACACACAAAAAAAGTCAAATGAAGAAGAATCTTTTTTATATATATTTTTTATGAACGTTTTACAAATAAAAATCGATATTAGCAATAAATAAATCTATAATTAAGGTATATAAAAAGGAGTTAACGATAAATGTTACAAGATAAAACAAAAGCAAAACAAAAAAAAAAGACTGCTAATTTTTTATATTTTTTGTTATCCTTCATATATCCTCAATATTTATATGTTATGATAAACTCATTTAATGCAGGAACTTATAGGAATGTATTCCCGTGTTAAGCAGGATCTGACTGTATATGTCTTTACAAAATATATTCCTCTGTAATTTAATACTAGTCCTCTTGCTTTGGAATGCAATAAACAGGTCTAGAACAGTGGCTTGCCTAGAGCATACCCATGTCTCAGAATGCAAGGTGGGGATGTAGGAAGCCATGGATGTTACTGTCAGGGGGACAGTAAAGATCCATAATTGTCACATAGAGCATGTTTGGATAGTTCATGGCTTTTTGATTTTGTTATTCATTTTGCTGCATTTTCGTGTATTCTTGGCATTTAAAAAAATTATTAATGAATATGTTGACAGTAAATTGGATGACTACTTTCTGCCATCTTCAGAATCATAGGTGTTGATTCTGATATACCATTATATGAAGGGGGAACAGATAGTGATGAATTTCTTACAAGTAACAGAAATATGGACATATCTTGATACGAAAATCTAAACCTCTCATTTCAATGCACCGGGCCCCTATTAGTAGGTTATATGAAAAAATGAGTGGCAATGAGGAGTGCATTGCATAAGATTTAGGCAGCAATTAAGATTTTAACCCTTTATTCGCCACATTGACTTACTAGCGACTTTCTAATTTTTAATGTAGGACTACGTTCCCCCCATTGGGGTCTAAGGAAGGAATTTGATTCACATGCTAAAATGCCACAAAACCTGGTATAGGAGATCCTCTATATCTCAGTATCTACATATGTTAAAAACATAACTAATGTCTTATTTTAGAGATAAAGGGTAACAACAGAAGTTACAAAAAAAAAAAAAAAAAAAACTTACTTAAAAACTTCGAGAAACAAAAGAGTCGCACAAATAAAGTAGTCCTAAGCCGTTAACATTAGAGGCTGTTTGAAAAGACAGCCTCCCGTCATTTTTTTAAAATCATTAGATAAGCTTTGATGCAGAATAACCCTGGGAATGAGGAAAACACTTTAATTAATTAAGATTACTAAATTGATTTAATTAATAATTTAAAAAAAATTAATTTCTGCCTTCAGCTGCCATTTACTGGTTGTTATCAGAACTATATTTTCTGTGTACTTGTGAATACTTTGAGGATAAACAGTCATATTACGAATATATAAACGTGATTAAAATGGTACAGTAGAACCCTGATAATCCAAATTAATTGGGACTGGTGTCTGTTCGGAATACCTGAAATTATGATAAAAATAGAAAAGAAAAAGATGTTTGCTAAAAAAAATGTAAGTTATAAGTACTCAGTACTACTATCTCTTTAATTGATGGTAGTTCTGACTCTGTACTGCAACTTATAAAGAATGTCACAAAAAAAAAAGATGTAATTTACTGGGTATCGGAGTCATGGGACAATGTTACACAAAATTGTTTAGTAAAGTTGTGGAAAAAGTTATGGCCAAGTTTAGCTGATTCTATCAAAGTTGAACAGGGAGAAGCAAACAAAAGCGAAACTCTTCTGCTTATTAAATGTATCCCAGGCTGTGAAGACGCAACTGAATACACTGTAACCGAGTGGTTGTCTTGTGATACTGTAGCCAAACAGTTATATACAGATGAAGAAATCACCTCTTTAGTTCCGAATAAGCCACAGATGACTTTGATCTAGAAAAAACTGATGAGCCAGAGAATGTTCTCGTTTCCCATTCTGAAGCTGCAAATGTGCTAGAAATAACACTGCGATGTATAGAGCAGGGTGAAAATGCGCCATCAACAGACATTATGTTTATGAGACGTTGGCATAACATTGCTTCCACGTCGAGAATAACATCACTTTGTCAGACAAATTGCTTCACCCCAAAACATCGTTAATGTAAATGTGTATGTGATGTGTTAATGCAATGTGTTTTTATTAAATGTAAATGTGATCCTTGAATTATTGCATTAGTTTCTTCAATGAGCACAAAATTATGCATGCTGAAAAAGTACTTTTTTGTCTTTAGTATGTATATTTAAATCTTTTCAGGTAATCTTTTCAATTATATATAATTTTCGAAAATAAAATTGGTTCAGATTAATCGGAATTCTGGATTAGTGGGGTTCTACTATACGTTTAAGTACTGTCGGTAGATAAAGGGTTAATCTTACAATTTATGATTCAGTGCTTTTTACTCATGTAATCGAAGTGCAGGACCAGATTACAGTAGAATCTCCTTACAACGAAGTCTCCCTACAGCGAATTTCTCCCTATAACGAAATTTTTAATTGGAATGTTAAAAAACATTGAAAATATTCTCTATATAACGAAGTGGTTATCTCCCTATAACGAATTTTTTCAGACGTTTATCTTTCCGATTTTTGTCATTTTTGAAGAAAGTTGCTAATTTCTGTGCAAACAAGCTGCTCACACGTGCAACCACTCACATTGTTCATTCCAGCGATAACATCTCCCTACAAAAATGCTAGCTTTTAAAGGAGACAAATGTTTCGGAGGAAAGAAAAGCAAACAAAGATTCCCAATTTTGTTATGTGCCAACATGACTTTCAAGGAAAAGTTAAAGATGCTTGTTTTTGACAAAAGTAAATCTCCAAGGTGCTTCAAAGGAATAAAATCTTTAGAAGTTAAATACGAATTCAACAAAAAATCATGGATGACGTCTGGAATTTTTGAGAGATGGTTGAAAGCATTGGACAAGTAAATGGGACAACAACACCGTAAAATTGCTCAATTAATCGACATTTATCCAATTCATTCAAAAGATTGTGGAGAAAAGCTAAAAATTGTTAGTGTCATTTTCTTTCCTTCTAACTGCACAAAAATTTGCAGCCTCCGAATCTCGGAATAATTAAAAATTTAAAAATGCACTATAGGAAAAGAATCTTGAAAGAAATGATCAGTGCAATTGAAAAAAATGAAACAGTTCAAGAAAACATCGATCTTCGAAAAGCAATTGCAGAATTTTATAAAGTATGGAAATTTGATGTAACTACTAAAACAATCCGTAATTGCTTTAAAAGAGGAGGCTGCGATTCTGACGATGAAGATGCGATCTTGGGCGACTTGAAATAAAAATGGAAAACAGTAGAAGGGAATGGAAGAATAACAGATGACACAACTCTCTCCGACATTTTAGAAGTGGACGCAGAACTGTTAACTGCTTCAAATCCTACAGATGAAGAGATTTTGAAAGGTTTAATGGACAACAATAAAGGCCAGGAAAATGACAGTTATTCCAAAAATGAAGACGTGATATAGCCAAAACCACATAGGACTGAAATGCTACAATCATTCGAAACCATTAAAAGAGGTTTCCAAAAGGAAGAAAATGTGCCCGACTCTATTTTTAACTCACTCATAAAATGTGAAAATTTTTATGAAAATTTAACATCATGAAATGCAAAGCAAGGTAAAATAATGGAATATTTCAAGTAAAATAAACGTAAATACATACTAGTACATATTATTCTAAATTGGTTAATTGTCTTCACTTTTGAGCATTTTATTTATACCATAAAAATTAGTATAATTTTAACAAATTTATAATATATATTACTTCATTTTTAATTGAAAGTCATAATTAAATACTTTTGAACTTATCGCACCTAATAAAAGGTTTGTAACATTTACTTAAATAACTGCAAAAATCTTTAATCTCCGTATAACGAAATTTTCTCTATAGCGGATTTTTCAACTGGAACCAAGCGATTTCGTTATAGGGAGACTCCACTGTATTAACTAGGCAACTGCTTAGGGGCCCCACAACTTTAAGGGATCCTGAGGACGTTAAGATATTTTTTCTTTATTTTTGTGTTACTTTCAGAATAATTTAATTTTGTGTTTCCATTTAATTTACAAATTCAACTTAAAATGAAATATCATTTAAATTATGGAACATTATTCTATAGTAAAAGCTTAACTAACCGCATGCTCGGGAAAAGCCGATTTCCGGATAGTTGAATGTGACAGGAAAAATGGGGTGGGGTAGATTGTAGCTTTTTTTTAAAACCTATTTTGTCTCTTAACCGTTTTTTCTTGGTTGTCAATTTCGTTTTTAGGTCTCGTTTTTCGGCAAAAGGTCAGGAATTTTTTTTTTCTTTGGTTCTCACTTTTG
>BGPR01010425.1:26212-36407 GCA_013235015.1 Araneus ventricosus
GTATATTGCTTTTTTTCTCCTTCTACTTCCCTCCGTGCGGAGCGGACGTTGCATTCCAGAAATAAATTGTCCGCGTGAATGGAACGGTGCGGGCGAGGGCTTGCTAAATTTTGGCGCACGGATGTGAAATTTTTAGAAAAACTCTTTTTCTAATTTTACCAGTTAGTTGAGCTTTCCAGATACTTGAATGCCGGAAAATCGAGAATTTACTGTAACAACATTCTTAATTAATTATTTTTTGCAAGTTTTATATTATGTTGCTCTATAAATTAAAAAATGTTGCTTTTTAATTTAAAAAATGTCCAATCCTATAATTAAATAATATTTAGACTGTGTTAAAAAAGTTTTGTCCTTTTTTAAACCCTTTTGTATAAAATTACTTTAAAATTTTAATTTTGCATTTTTGCTTATAAGCCATAGACTGAAATCGACTCCTTGAAAGAGAGCCCTAATTAATTAGTTTAATATTTCAGTTTGTAAAAGTTTGCTACTTAAAACTGCTTGAATACTTACTTTTTGTATGTAATTTTACCTTTTCATCCAAAACTACTTTTGTATATTTAGCTCCTGAAAAATCAAAATTGATTGCATTCTCAACAATGCTATGAAATATTCAGGGATGAGATTGGCAAAAAAGCAAAAAGACTGAAATCATACGTGAACAATAAATCTGTACCATAATTTATACGCAAAAGAAGTAAAACACCAAAACATGCAACATGATGTAAATATTACACTATAATAATTAATAACTTAATTATTTATAATTCAGTACGTATAAATAAGAAAAATAATATTAAATTATTATTAAATCATTCACATTAACAGTTAAACACATTATCAGGGGCATCTTCAAATACAAAATTAGATATTAAAACATATTTACCACCTGTACATCACTGAGATGCAACATTCACCCAACAGAAGTGTGAGAAGAATTATATTTAATAGCCTTTTGATAAAAGTTAGCTCAAAAAATAAATAAAAAAGTACAAATAATTTCTTTTTCTTCATGCAAGTGTGTAAAGTGTATTAGCTCTTCATAAATTATAATAATGTATCATATACTGAATTCTGTTTTATTTCTTTTATTTTTATACTTTTTTGCAAAAGTAACAGCACAATGATTTTGCACCTTATAAAGTGAGAGGGGTTGAGAAGTTGTACAGTTACAATGGCAGATTCATTTAGCATTACTGTTATTTGAAACCCTTTGAAACAGTTCCTTAATTGTTAAATAAGTGGTTTTCTTTCATTTTTTTATGTGTGTGGCTTTTGTTGGTAACAGATTTGGAGGGTTCCCATCTTTTTTTCAGATTTCAGATCATCAGATTTTTCTTCACTAAAGGATATTTGCATCCTCTGCAAGTTTATTTTCAGTAGAGGCTAAAGTTTTTGCACAGTCTTCATTAGTATCTCTTTAATTACTGGCATAGTTGTCGGGACTACATTATCTCTAGAATGCCTAGGTAAATCATCAATTTTATTTTTTATTTTGAGAAGATTTTTTTTATGTCTTATTCTCTGCTTTTTTGCTGCATTTGCACACAGCTTTTTAGCTGCCTCTTTTGACAGAAGTTTCTTTTTTTTATGTAGTTTATTTATTTGGTTTTTTTTTTTTAATTTCTTCATCTTGGTACGCCATACAAGATGACCTTAAGTTTTCAACTAATTTTTTTTTCAAAATGTTCATGTAATTTTTTTTTTTTTTTTTTTTGCAAAATATGCCACAGAGGTTTTGTTTTCTGCAAAAAGGTGGTACTTAATACTTTGAATGGCACTGAATGTTGGAATGTTCATCCTTGTAGAGCTTGCTGATATAATGTTGATTCGTTAGTAGATGAATCAGTTAGTTTCCTAGAGGGCGGAGTTAAGCCACATGATTGAGCATATTTTCCCAGAATTTTCTTTTAAAAACGTAAGATAGGAAAGTTTCTTTTCTTTGTGTAAAAGCTAAATTTTCGGAAGAAAAAGCAAATTTTTGCAGGGGAAAAAAAAAATCGTAAATCCAGGGGAAAAAAACAATTTTTTTTTGAGAGAAGAAAAAAAAAAATTTAAAAAAAAAAAAAAAGGAATTTTCTCAAAAAAAAAAAAAAAAAAAAAGCGGAAATTCGCGAAAAAGCGGAAGAATCTCAACCCTGAATATTCTGCTTCGATGAATAAATAAAACAGCAAATCAAAATATTTTTTAATGTTCCATTTAATTTTTACAAGACATTTTCAAACAAAATGCATTATATGAATATTATTTGAATTTTTGCTTCAGACAAAAATAAATAAATACTTCATAGTTATTACAAAAATTCCAAAAACAAAAAAACCCTACCTTTACCCCAAAGACACCAGGTTAAGTAAATAAATTAAAAACTTTTACCAAAAATTTTTAAATTGCAAAGTAAACAATGAAATATAATTTGTTATGTTTCGGGTTTGTTACACTCAGCTGTTTGATTTATAAGAATCTTTAATATTTTTTAATATATAAAACAACATTTTTCGGCAATTTTAATGGGTTTTATTATAAAATCAGAAAAATTTTTTGAGCCCAAATTTCTGTTGAATTGCATCAAATTCAATTAGTGAAATTAATGAAAAAAAATGGAAATAAACTTCAAATATAACACAAACCATATCTTCACCATCCTAACATTCTGGGGGGAAAAAATAAAAATAAAACATACTCACATATAATATTTCCAATGTTTTTCAAAACTCGCATACACAGTTTTAGCTGTTAAATAAGTACTTGAAAAGAAGAAATCTTCAACTTTCAGAAGTCTTTTTCTGCCTTTATGTATAAATCTGAAAGAAAAGAAATCTTAAATGTCAGTATTTAGAAACAAGTGATTCACGATTTCACAAAATATATGTAGTATGCATATAAAAAATTATCACATTTCTATAAAATAGCTAATAAAACAAAGTTAGCTGAAGAGATGGAAAAATCTCAATTGATAAAATTCATTTTTCTAAATTCAAAATTCACTTTTTTTTCAAGCATTTTTTTGCTAGACAACACAAATGTGCTTATTGGCTAAAACGTTGCCTCTCTTGCATTAAAAAGATTCTAATCTGATATCACAGTCACTTTCTAAAATACAAAGAGCTAGATGGGACCAAAATTGCGGACCTTTATTAAATTTGAGAACCAAGACTTCAATGAGCAGATATAGGGGAGATGGGGGCACCTTTCAACAGTTAGCATTTCTCTCCACTAGAAATGCCATTTGATCGGCTGATAGTGGCTAATCAAGTTTCAGAAGAGAACATTTTCTGGCAATAGGCTTCATTCTATTTCTCAAACCATGTGCCTTGCTATGGAATGAGATCAGTTTTGTGAACTGCTAAGTAAAAACTGAAATTTCTTTTCATCACTGAATTTTTCTTACTCCGTATTTATTGAGATGAGTTGGATTTACTCACCAAATTAATTAAGATTTTCTGCATCTAATAATATTATTAGTGACTAGAAATTTCTTTTCTAAAGAGAGTTATAACACTTTAAACTTAATGGCTGCACGTGAAACCAATTTCAACAAACATCGGGGAGCACATTTCAACACTGCTAAAATGTATCCCTCATATTAAGGAACTATTATTTTAATTAAGTAACTTTGAGACTTTGGCAAGATGGTTTGAACTTACATAAAGACGCATAATAAGCCAGAAGAAAAAGAGATTTCAAAGGCCATGCAAGAAGTTCAAGATGGCATGCCTCTTAGAACAACTGCAGACTTATATGAAATGCCATATTCTGCATTAATTTATAGATTTAAAATAAAGTAAAACAGTTGGTCTTGATGATAACATTGGATACTTCATCCAACTGCTTTAGCTCCAAGTATACATGTCGACAAGTTTTCACAACAAATCAAGAAAGTATGTTTTGTGATATCATTAAAAGTTCAAATATGAACTATGGTCTGACTTACAAACAAGTACAGAAGCTTGCAAATGATTATTCAAAATGCCTGGGCTCAAGCATTCCAAGTAATTGGAATGAAAATAACATAACTGGAATTCACTGGATTAAGGATTTTATGAATTGTTGGCATAATTGGGCCATTTAAGTCAAAACTGAAAGTAGAACAAAATGACTGGAACAAAAAATTAAAAAAATTGAATTAACCTAAAACCAGATAAATTTTGTTAAATCGCTGTATTTTTCTGTACATTTGTTTTATTGAAATATATTTCAATAAAATTTATGTTCATTCTAGTGAAATGAGTTATGTATTTGCTGAAAAGTGCCCTATGGGCACGTTTTAACAGATTTAGGCTTCAGTTTAAAATGGATAATTTCAACTTTTAGTTATGACCAGGAACTCTGATACAAACTGAGTAGCTGCCTAAGATTCTGTTGTAACCAATGATGCTAAATAATGAAATAAAAATATATACTTTCTATAAAAATGAGGTTATACTAAAAATTGTTAAAAGGTGCCCCCCCCCTCTACTTTACAAACATATATACTTGCTTTTCTTCATTATAAAAATAATTATTCCAAAAAGAACAATATTTGAAAAATTATTTTTAACCTGCACATTACCAGTTACATTGAAAGAAAAAAATATATATTTTTAAAAACATTCATTTATCTCCATTTTGCTGATCACGTTAAAGGAAAATATTAGCATTTTTCAATTTATTTGCATGCACATTATCACTGTGTGAAGAGTATTATTTGTATGCACCTGCAGCACACTATAGAATACCATAATATATATTGTGACAAATTCGTCTTGTGAGTGTACGTGAATGCAGTCCAATAAGCAGGATTACAAAAATAAAGCTCTTTATTTTACAAATATTCTAGGAAAAGAAACGTAGCACAAATATTACACAGCACTTGTAAGAATTCACAACAGAGATTATCATTAAATCTCAATACAGCGCTCAAAGGTTTCTTATTAGCTCACCAGCTTGCTTGCTGATCAAAATCCAACTGACTCCTTCTTGGCTTGAGAGCTTGCCTTTTATACTTTTCAACAGGAAGTGACTTCATTACACAGGAAGTGAAATAATCTCTAGAAAGTACACGAAATCAGTAGAAATATGTTGAAAGTTCGAGGTCCTTCTAGAGAATTCCACTTGTCGCCAAAGTCGCCAACTTTGTCGCCAAGTCGCCAAAATGGTCGCCAAATTTATCGCCAAGTCGCCAAGTTTGTCGCCAAGATTAGCATCTCAGGGAACGAATTTATAGTTTTGTAACAATATATAAGATTTTAAAAAATAGGTGAAAATAACAGAAAAAAATATTGTGAGAATCAAACTATTTTCATTCAAAAGATAAGCCCTTTTGAATTTCAAAGTAGTGTATTTTTTTCTGTTAGAAAAGAAAGTCAGATCTGAAAGAAAACCTTAAAATTATGAAATTAAAAGACATTAGTGACAAACTGTCACGGGAAAGAGGCTATAATGGATTATTATAACGGATAATAGAGAATTATTTTATGTCAGTGGAGAACATCCGATTACAAAACACACACACACACAAAAATTGTTTAACCACATGATAAATATGACATTCTTAGGAGAGAATATATATGATAATGAAAGGGAAATTGATGTCTAATTGAACAATAAACATGATTCCTTGGATATCATCAATAAATGAAATATACATATTTGATTAAGGTATATGTTAATTCATACAAAGTCTCAAGATTTTGGAAGCTGTTCCTTTACCAACTTAATATCAACTTGTTTCATAACTTTACATAATCCCTAGAAATGGATGAAATGTGAAAAAATAAAATAAACAGAAAAAAAAGAGATAAAATAAAATAAAAATGCAATAATATACTGATTACACCTACTTCATAAACCACAAGAACGTAATATATGACAAGAATGATTCTTCTTCCATGATATTAGCCTCCTGAAAGAAAGAAAAATCAATAAACCTCATTTGAAAAAACAAAATTTCAACTTATGACAGAATGATTTCAATATAAAATACGGATATATGTTTGAAACAGTTTGTAAATAAACAGCTTTTAAGACATAATAGTAATTGAAAGATGGCAAGCATATGCTTACACAGAGATAAATTTTTTCATTAAATTTCCTAACATACTGACATTTTGACACAACTTTAGAAAAGAAAAAATTTAAAATTCTTCTTTAATATGGCTTTACTAGTTGGACTTCAAAAAAAGAAATTTGTCTTCGAAAAGGTTCAATGATATTTTGAAAATCTTATATAAATAAAGAAGAGAAAGCCAGAAAAACCAGTTGATAGTTTTTAAGTGGGAAGAGGATGAAACTACATCTCAGGATGAAATATTTATGTAAAATAACTAGGAGAGTAAATATCAATTATAAATTTAAAAACTTTAGAAATCTTATGATTACAGATAAAAATAAATGAAATATATATACAGCTTACCTGAAGTACAGAGAATCTTTTTTTATCAGTAAAAACAGACAGAATCAGTTGAATAAAAATTATAGGATAGAACAACATGTCTACAATAAAACTGACTCCTGAAGCATCTTCTGATTTCTACAACATGCAAGAAAAACAAATATGAATACATTTAAAAATAGATGCCAGTCAAAGATCGCAATACGAATTAAAAAAAAAAAGATATAGAATAATTTTCAACAATGTAAGATTTGAAATCTCATTTTACTTCATGAAAGATGGAAGCAATTCGCAAGAAAAAATATATAAAAAGCTGATTTAGAGGTAACTAGTCCTTCTGAATGTATATACAACATTCCGATTCTTTTACATATATTACTCTATGCATGCATTTATAAGTGGAGGGCAGCAAAAATGTATAGGTACACAATTTTTTTTTTTTTTGTCAATACCTTAACCAGAGGTCTCCCCCCCTCCCCCAGATTAGAATACATACTAATTGAGAATGTTCTTGTAAAAATAGCAATTTGGAATACAACTAATAATTTTCCTTTGTCTAGAAAAATAGGCAAGTCTATAGTTTGCTTATATTTTAGCTGTAAGTATCTAATAAATTAACATGCTCGATTCACTTACGAATCCATTTATTGGCAAAACAGTTTTTGTGGAAACCATTTCTCAGCAAAGCATCCAATTTAATTACTATTGTGATTGGTATCCATCCACAGCTAAAGCAACTTTATACGGTTGATATAAAAATAAACAGTTAGTGGAAATTAAGTTTGACAGCACATAAAAAGCTATGAACTACATCAATTTTGGATGATGTAGTACATGTTTCCATAGGGCTTGCAGCTGTATGAAGATATCAATAAAAACAAACAATTTTCAGTTTAGACTAGAGTTTCACGACACAGAATACTAATTACTGATATTTAAGACTGAATTTAAAAAAAAATATTTCTGGTAAGGCAGAAGATAAAGATAGATTGTGTTTGGCTGGAGATTTATGGAAAAGAAAATTTCATCCTCCCATTTTACTTTCGGAAGGGTTGGAGGTACATGAATGAAAGGGTGGAAGAGAATACCCCAATGAGAACTTTCTAACAAGATGTCACAATCTGAAGTCGAGTTTAGCTGTTGAAAATCACTTTTAAACACCTAACTTCTAAGAGAACTGCATCTATCAAAAAACTTTCAATATAAAAGTTGTTCAATAGCTGCAATGATGAGGCAATAATTTGCCTAATTTGATTTATCTCTCCATCTTCAATTGCAAGGGAATTTGTTGGGTCAAATCCAATCAAAGTTACTCCAGTTATTACATTCAGAAGCTAACATGGGCAAAGCATTAGATATATAAATATAAACAAGAAAGGACTCTAACTGGAGAAGACAAGTAAAAATTTTTCTGAAGTTGTGGCATGAAAACCACTGCACTAAGGAATATTCCTGAAAGGGGATCTACCTAAAAAAAAGATAAAAAGTACTTAAGAACATATTTCAGAACTATTTATCTTGATGTAATGATAAATATCATAAATTCCTCCAAACTGTGAACTTGATTTGCCATTGATTATAATTAGTCTTAATCATCAATGCTTTGATGTGTTATAAACAATATCTATATATGAAAAGCTAACATACATGGCTGAGAAAAGAGGGTAATTTCTTTTGCTGATGGCAATGATCGGTTTGTTTACAAAATCTATAGCTTCCCCCATGTTAGGCATAAGTTCATAGTTGTAACCTGTATCCATACTGGTGTAAAATAATTTTTTCTAAAAAGATACAAGTTTAAGATTAAGAATTCACAATATTTCTTAAAATATAATAAAACTTTGGATGAAATTATTCAACAGAGATCAGTTAGAAATGAAGCAGATGAGTTTAGGCGAGCAAGAGAACGGTTAGATCAAATCAAAATAGTTTAAATCACATGTCAATTCACAAATTGAGGTGAACATCATGAAACATTTAGTATTGCAGAACATTTACTATTGTGAACATTATCATTGGCTACTTTTCTGTTATGCACACACCACTTGGTGCCTTTTATTGTTGGCAAATTTTCTTGGAACTCTGAATTGCTAGTTTGGCTCTAGAAGAGTCAGGAAAATCATGATATGTGTATAACCAAGCTCAGATGCTCTACGTGGGGATCAACTAATGATGTTAATAAAGAGGTTTCATAAAGATAATTTTAGTCAAATATTTTAAAACATTAACAATGAGAAAAGCTCAACTATATAAAACAGAACACTGCAATTTCAATGTTTTAATTAGTAGAGCACTAATTAAATTTAAAATAAAACAATTATTCAGAAGGTGCGGATCATAAAACATTTGGTGGGAATAATAAAAGAGTTTAAATGAGAATTAGGCAAATATTTTAGAAATTCAACATTATTTGTGGATAAAAATGTACAGACAAATACAATATTAGGTTAATTATTACATAAATCATTGTCTTCAGTACCTCATAAAAATAGGTTATAGAAACCGAAGGTAAGTAGTAACAGAAACAACTTTCCAAAATAATGAAAAATTTATTAAAAATTATAAATGTAAATTTCAGTTTGACTATATCTCAAAGAAATGATATTATTTGATAAATAAAAGACAAAATTTTTAAAGCATATCTTTTCACGAAATAAAGTTATTTATATTTGTACATACAAGCTGTTTAAAACTTAGAAATAGGCCAGATTTCTCATAGGCCTAACATAGGCCATGGCATAGCTACCAGGAGGTTCATGTACAGAAGAAATAAACATATATTTTACAAATTTTTCAGAGCTATTTTCAAAAGACCACATAAAATGATTTTTTAAAAAATTAACATTTGTTACATTAAATATACTGAGTGATATATTTCTTGTCTACTGTGGATCTTATTGTCTCTTGCCTTTGAACTTATTTGTATCTAAAGAAATTTAAAATATCTGTCTACTGCAACGACTCTTCAAACCTCTTTACGGATAAAAGTGAAAATGAAGGAGTTCTATTACAGTAAATTCTTGATTATCTGGCATTCAAGTATCCAGGAAGCTCAACTAACTGGAAAAATTAGAAGAAGATTTCTAAAAACTTTACTTCCGTGCGCCAAAATTTAGCGTGCCCACACCGTTCCATTCACACGGACAATTTATTTCTTAATGCAACGTCCGGTCCGCAAAGAGGGGCATAGAAGGAAAAAAAAGCAATATACTGTACAGTGACATACACAGACTTGTTTTATGGCAGGAGGGTTCAAAAGCAAAAGTGAGAACAAAAAATAAATAAAAGGTCCTCAGTTTTCGCCGAAAAACGAAATCAACAACAGAAAAAAAAGGTAAAAGGACAGAATTGGTAAAAAAACCCACCCGGCGGCCCGCTACTCCAGATTGGTATGTCTCTTTCTTTTCCTTTATTTATTTACTCTCCGAATACTGGCAGATGTTGGTTCAGATTACATAATAGCACGGACGGGAGAATTGGAGGTGTGCGTATTGTGCAATAACGCTTGCGATTTTTTAAAAAGATTATTAGTTTTGATATTCAATCTGGGATTTATTTATGATCACTTAAAAGAGTTTTATTATGCTTCCTGAGTAGAATATTTTTCAATTTCATCGGCTATTTTTATGTATTTATATTTTTACAATTTATATATTTACGGTAAAACAGATCATACTTTTTTTTATCATCAATGTTAAATTTAAAAAATTCATAATATGTTTTGTTAATATGTTATGGAAGACACAGACGTATTCTTAAAAAATATATTTAATGCACATTTCAAAATGACAAAAACAAATTATTTGGCCAAAAAAATCTTCAAA
>BGPR01010425.1:36507-51457 GCA_013235015.1 Araneus ventricosus
CCCCCCCCCCCCCCATTTGTCCCATCACACTCAACTATCCGGACATTTCAGATATCCAGAAATCGGCGTTTCGCGAGCATGCCGGTTAATTAAGCTTTTACTGTATGTATTTCTGCCTTTTGAGGAGTTGAGTATTTTTGTAGTCATTATTTATGTTATTTTATAAGTAGTGTAATTTTGAATTAAAAATTTAATGTGGTTCAAAGATTGTATTAAGTGCTTACATGTTTCAAAAATAAGCTATTGTATATTAAATTGAAAATTATATATCAACTTTTTTGAAAATGCAGGGAGTTCAGAATACGTTTTGAACTGTGGAATAGAAAGGTGTAAATCCAGACCTGCTTAGAAACACCAATGAAATGTTTTTGCTTTAACCTTCTCGGCGACAAATTATTTTAGTACGTCTTTTCAGCATTGAGAAATGAGCTTTCAATGTGGACAAATTGCATTTTTGATAAATAATTGATTTATTGTAATTAGGAGAATGTTTTGCCAGGATAATTTCAAGAAAATATACTAATAAATATGAGCTATTTGCTTTGGGACTGAACTGTAAGAAATGAAAAGTCTAGATAGCTGTTTAGAGGGTTCAAATATTTCACTGGTTTAGTAGGGGAGACTTAAGAGGAATTTTAGTTAAAGCTATTTATTATCGAATTTTGAAAGGAAATTACATAGTAAAATTTCAAATGCATTATTCTACTAAAAACAAATTACTTACAAAAATGAAGTACGCCAAAAATGCTGATCTGTACAAAATAACGCTACATAATGAAAACACTACCCAAAATGTGGATAATGCTATTGATGTTGTAATACTACAAGACCGATGCTTCAGAATAATCAATGTTACCAGAAACTGAAAAAAAAGGGAAATTTTAGCAGAATACTTTTCTAAGCAGAAAAAAGTAGAATGAAATTTTAGAATACTTTTCCTTCAAAAACATGCATGCAACAACAATATTTATTCTACCAAGGGCAAATTTTTTTATGAAAAGATACTCACAAATACGGCAACTTTGGAACATGATGATATTAATGAAGAATAAGGCACATTTTTCCCAGAATAAATGCCATGAATGGTGATACCACACCAAATACAGCTCATAATAAACAAACAAAATGCAAGAAGCTGAAAGGGGAAAAAAAAGTATTAAGAATGTATTTTTAACAGTAAAATGTAAAAATAACTTCAAAAAAACAGTAGTTTTCTGTATTAATATACTTAAAGCAGAATTTTAAATTATCAGAGAAATATATGTGTGACAAGATTTTTTTTTTCAAATTTAAAGAATTCAAGTGCTTTCATTATTATTATGTACTAAAATTTAATATAAATTCACAAACACACAAAATAAGGGAGTTTGATTTCCGCCGCTTGACGTCTTTTCTTCTTCCTTCTGCTGTTTTTTTTTTTATTTCGTATGTTTTCTTTATGGTGCAATCTTGCTGAATACTGTCTCGTGCTTCTTTGTAATCAGGATCAAATCCAATGCTCTAGTGTGCCACAGACATTATGCAGATTGGATGGAGCTCGAAATGTTTTGTAATTGGTGTCTGTCTTTTAACTGTATTGTTAACCACGTACAGGATTGTATATATTTTTATGTACAAATGCATTATTTTTATCTGTTCTGTCAGATTGTCTGGTTGACTGCTCTGCATAATAAGGTGTCTGTAGCTATCTTGAGTTGAGATAGATGATTGACTTTACCAATAATAAAATGTTTTTATGCATTCTTGGTCTGCCTTTCTGCTCTGCTCAAACGATATAGCTTCTACTTATCATAATTTTATGCACGACTTCTTAGGCATGGAATATATCACTTTAATGTAGGGCGTCTTTTTTTTATTATTATTATTTTTTCTTTTGAAGAAGACAGGTAAGCTTATCTCTCCCTTTTTCGATTAATTTTTTTCCTGTTGGCAAAACGTATTCGAATTTTAAATTTTCCAACATTGATGATGGAATAAATATGACTAATGTTAATACAAAGAACATGGGCACTGCTGTGAACAATATTTAATTTAAGAGCAATAAAACTGTTATTGAACTTATTATTCATGCAGGGCAAAAAAAAGTTTCAAGAAATTAATGTCATAATTTCGAATCTGGATAATAACAAGAAATTACCTAATTCGAACCCTTTCTTGGTTCAAGCTTTTATTAAGCAAGTAGTTAATCGTCATCAAAACATGAAATACATCACACAAGGGAAAATTTTATTTACTACAAAGGATCCGAATTGTGCTTTTCAACTCCTCCCCTTGAATAAATTTATGGACATTGATGTCAATATGGATATTATATGGGAAAATATCTACTCTAGATTTTTGACACACCGGCAAATACTCCAGTGGAGGAGTTAGCAGAAGAAATTTAGGAATAAAACGAACTTGACTTTGTCGAAATGCGGAGATTCTTAAAATTCCTCGAAAGATACTTCACCGGTTTTGATAAGTTTGAGTTCTAGGAACAACTATACCTGATGCAATCAAAATTTGGTTCATTAATCAAAAAATTCAACATTTTATAGACAGACCTCATCAGTGCATGAAATGTTGTTCTCTTGCAGACCCTTCACATGTTTATGACAAAGTTAAAGTTTGTTACCATTGCAGTGAAACACATATTGGGCCTTGCCAAAGACCCGACAAATGCATTAACTGTAACGGACCACATAATGCGCAAAATCGAATTTATGCCGGGCTTACATTAAAGAAAAAATATTAGAACTCAAATGCTGGAACCATATCACTACTGGCGAAGTTAGAAGTGTTTCAACTACAGAATACAAAATATTCCAAGTCGGTCCAAATTTTGCCAGCTTCCACCAAGCTACAAGACACAGTTAATTCAAAATTTGAATCTCTTCTCCAATCTGTAAATGAAAAATTTGAAAAACAGACTGGAGTTTTTGGGGATATGTTACATAAACCCATTGAATCCATCATGCACAATATGTATAAAATCATCATACATAAGTCTAGAAACAAATACCTTTCCTACTCAAAAAAAGAAATATCCAAAGAATTTAGATTTTAGTTCAAGCCTTACTATGCAATGGGATGCACGGGGCAAGAATGATCAAAATAATTAGTCAGACTTTTTTTCTTTCTTACTTTTTCAAACCAAAAGCAATGTTCCAATTCTTTCTGTTGTGCTTCTCTTCAATTGATTGTTTTTTGATGTCCTCAATTGAGCATTCTTTCAGAAAATAGCCTTTTCTGCTCTTTAAAAAAAAAAAAAAAACCTTAATTGTTTTTAAAGTTTTTAATGACTTTCCTTCTAAGGTTCGCCTCCACCACACCCATTTATGTACTCGGTTTTTTTTCTTTGTGCAAAAAGTCTGTATGCAGTTTTCCCCCCAAATAAGTGGGGTTTTTTGGGTAGTTTTTTTTCTCTCAATTAGTAAGCTCTTTGGACTTTTATTGTGTCTTTCTGTCAGTGGAACTGTCATAGTTTGAAAAATAAGCAAATTTGGTTGCACCAACCTCCTTTCTCAACATCAGATTTTTGGATCTTTCAAGATACTTTTTTAAAAGAAAATTATCATTTCTCCTTTCGTAACAATTTTTTTTGTACCCACCATAACAATAGATTAGGTGGTAGTTTACTTATTGGAATTCCAAAAAATACGTCTGGTAGAATCATTTATGAGAATGTTAATGATCCGAATCTTGAAATCCTCGCCGTTGAACTTTGTTCTCAAAATCAAATATTTACTATCATAAATATTTATGCCCCGCATGGATTTAACAACAATCAGAGTAAAACATTTCTTAATAGTCTAAAACACTCAACTTTTATTTTTGGTGACTTTAATCTTTATCCTCTTTGGGGGTGGAAAAAACTTTTCGTCTAACAGCGAAGAATTTGTGGACTGGTTAAACCAACCTAATTTTTCAATTTTCAACACTTCAAACCCTACTCATATCACAAATGCTACTCTTTCTTCAATTTTAAATTTAACTTTTTGCTCTGCACCTCTACTTGATGAGGTCGATTGCTATATATTTGAATGTTCTTTTGAAAGTGATCATTTACCAATTGTTGTTTCATGGTCAAAACTAAGAAATGCTCCTAAATATCTCAAAACTGTTTACTGGAATTCAATTCTTAAGGAATCAAACGAAATCCTCAGCTCTCTTGTTCATCCTACTGTTGAAATAAACACCGAGCAAATATCGCAAACTATAAGTAATCACACTACAAATAAAATTTTACCTAATAGAGATTATCCTCCTTGATGGAATGTAGCATGTAATAACTTTAGTCATTTAAAAAATTACATGTGATAAAAAGCAATGAAGAATGTTTCTACCCCCGATTGGATATGATATAAAAAAATATAGGAGCAAATTAAAATTTCACATGAAAAGAGCAAAAGAGAAATATTGGGAAAGCATAAGCAAAATATCCCAAAATTCTAGACTATTTTTTCATATATTAAATAAGTTATCTAACCATAATATCAAACATAACGAAATGATTTTTCTTAACAATATATATATTATCAATTAAAAAATTCAGGGCAACCTGTTTGCAAACTTTTTTCAGTGCATAATCTTAATTTTGAACCCATCCCATCAGACTATGGCAATGGCAACAAGTTTTTAAACAAAAGTATAGAGATTTGTCAACTTAAAAGACCCCTTTAAAAAACCACCCCCCCCCCCCCCCCCGAGCAGATAAAATTCTGGCTTCCTGGTTCAAGAAACTCAATGATACAGTTCTTTTGAAAATTCTTCACATCTTTGAACAACAACTGAAATTTTCTTCAATCCCGAAAAACTGGAAGCACACCATCATCATTCCAATACCCAAGCCCAATAAAGACAAAACAAAAACATCTTCATATAGACCAATTGCTCTTACCTCCATTTTTTGTAAAATTATTGAATGGATTTTAACCTAACGCTTTATTTATTATTTAACAAAAAGCTTCATATAAATCAACATGGTTTTATACCCTTCAGAAATAATCAAACCACGATCTATAATATATATGCAGAAATTTCAACAGCACATAAAGAAAAAAAATATTTTGTTGGTGTCAGTCTTGACATTAAAAGTGCTTACGAATCTGTGCCTATAGATGAATAGATTTATAAATGTCTTCAAATTGGAATAACAAGTAACAATTCTAAATGGATTCATAATTTTCTTCAAGAGAGAACATTTCAGTTTAGTTTAGGTATATTAACGTCCCGTTTTGAAGCAACATGAGGGCTATTTTGGGATGGACCTTGTAATTTTGAATCACGGTCAGATGACACCTGAGCTGGCACCCCCTCTCCAAACTTCCACACCACACCAACGGGAGGATGTTTGACCACTATGTAAGATTTAGCATGCAACAGGCCCCATACATGGCGGATCTTCAGTGGAATCAGATTTCGAACCTGGAACCCTCTGGTCTCAAAGCCGATACTTTACCACTAGGCCACCACGGCCTCAAGAACATTTCAGGTTAGTTGGCAAAATACTACTTCTGAAATCTAACCCCTTTTTAAAGGTCTTCCACAGGAAAGTATGCTTTCTCCGATCCTTTTTGTAATTTTCACGAATGATATTTTTGAGACTTTGGATGAAAATGTAGAATGTTCTGTTTTTGCAGATGATATTTTTATTTACTGCTCTCATCATTCATTAACTTATATCAAAACTGAATTTCAAAACACCCTGGAGAATATACATAAATAGTGCTCTCTTATTGGAAGTTATCAATTAGTGCAGATAAAAGCGCAATAGTAGATTTATAAAAAAAAAAAAAAAAAAATCAACTTCACTTTTGCTTATAACCTATGATGGAATACCACTCTCATCGAGTGATTCTATCAAATATCTTGGAAACCATTTTTCAAAAGTCAATCAAAATGGAACCACCTTAAAAAACCTAAGAATAAAAGCACTTAAAGAATTGAATGGACTTAAATTTTTAGGCTAAAAAAAAAAAAGCCTAAGAACAAAAACTTTAATTACAATTGTCAATACTAGATTCTCAGTTTGTTTTATTCAAAAGTTGCCCAATCATAGTTAAGTTTCCAGAAACAATGCTTAAATCCTGCAATACCATACAAACAACGGCACTCAGAATTGTACTGGGTGTACTCATCTGGACTCCAAACATCATATTATTAAAACTTTCAGGACAAGAAATTCATTCAGAAAAAAATCAAACGTTTAGCTCTTCAATTTTTTATCAAACAATTGTCTAACCATCCTTTTTCCCCAATGATGAAAAGTTCTGATGCTTTACAGCTGATCGATAAAGATGAAAACACTCTTAGAACTACTTTTCAAAAATTGAACTGCTCTCTGGACCATTTGATAACTTTACTAATAATAACTCCACGTCCTGACACAACCTTATGTGAAATCTTTCTTAATTTCAGTTTCCAAAGTAAAGAAATTCTAGTTTCATTGTTGTAATCAATCCTTTAAATCCCGGTTTTACTGCAGAAGTTTTGGCAATTTGTAATGGCCTAGATGAATGAACAGTTCTAGAAAAGGATATCTTAATCATCTCAGACAGTTATTCGGCTCTTAATCACTAAAAAATATCACCAGTCATTCTGCCAAAGTTGTTCAATGGCTTGCTTCAAAAATTCATGTAAATTATTATAAATTTATGTAAATGTTTTAACCAAAAACCCTTATTTTTATGGGTTGCTGGCCATTCTGATATTTTATGAAATGAAAAGGAAGACTATCTTGCAAAGAATGTCATGGAACTTATGCCATTTATTGATTGGATCTCTCCAGAAGACATTTTTTTCAGCATGAAAAAACAATCTATCCAAATCACCAAGGAAAATTATCTTAGTAGTATAAATATTACGAATCAATACGAAATTTTCCAAATATCATCACCATTGAAAAATGGACTCAGAATAGAAGACAAAATAGAATCATTGCCTGTATAATAAGTAAAATGATTATTACTCCAGGTCTCCTGTATAAATTCAACTTGACCTCTAATCCTTTGAGCAACAGTTGTAATGAAGTGAACAACATTTTACATTTACTACTTAAATGCAAGAAGTATTCAACCTACAGGGTTCAACATTGGAAAAAATTGAATATTACTGAAGCTAATATCTCATTCAAATGTTTATTGTCAAAAGCACTTGTTGGCAAAAATAATTTGATTTCCTTTCTTCAGTCTCTCAAGTACTTTGATATTTCTTAACTGCAACCTCACAGCATTTAGGGGATAACATCCTGTGTTGCTAAAAATCCCATCAAACAACAATTCAAATACAAAATAAGAATATAATACTTATAAATACAGAAATGAAGCCTTTTATCATTCTTTCAATAAGTTTTCTATTTTTTTTTTATTTTATCAATATCATGTTTCAGTATCAATTTCAAAACCTCTTAAATTATTTTAACTTTGTGCAAGACATTTGTTGATAAATACTTGTCATCAAGTTTTTACTTCCTGAAGCATTTTTATCAGCCATAATGGCTCTAAAAATTGTCAAATTTATGAAGTTAATTCTTTAGGCCACAAGCATTAATGAGCTTTATCTTAGACATTTTTAAGCTACATAGAAAGATGCATCTTTTATGTGGGATATGGAGCAAATCTATCTTTATACTCATATGCCTTCATATCAGAGAGTGTCACAAAAGATTAAAGAATAAGAATAACTTCACAGGAAAAAAAGAATAGTGTGCAATTTCCTTTGAGTATCAGCAGGAGTACTGTTATTTCCATTTGTCACTAGATCAAAACCATTATGTGTATTAGCACTGAGTGCAGTTCAGAAAGATACATTTATTTATGAAGATATATCTTTGGTTGGACTAGAAAAAATTCACTATTTGTAATCAACAAAGTTTAACTTCAATAAAAATGAACCCTTGGTTAAGATAGGTATACAAGATATTTCTAATAATGTTTGATTTTAAAAAGTCATTATTGCTATTACTTAAAATACGAAATAGATTAAATTTGGATTTCTATTTCTACTTTAATTATAATCATAATTATTTAAACTACTACACTGCACTATTAAGTCTTATACAAGAAAGAATTTTCAATAAAAGATTAATATAAAAGAACTGCGATTTTAAATTGATATCATATCCTAATGGTAATCGGTTTTATATTTTTCAAAACTAGTTAGTGTGTTATAAAACTGATAGAATTCTAACATAGACCAAATAACCAGTGGTATAGTCACAAAAAAACAGTGCTGGAATGCTATAACGTGGGTGACAAAGAAAGCACTGTTTTAAGGAGGTTTTTCAATTTTTTTTTCTTATTTATTTCTCGTACAAAAAAAAAAAAGCAGTGCCGGAACGACACTCTGGTGTGTTCCGCCTCCACTACAATTCTGCTAATAACAAACATAATAAAATCAGAAAACCAAAAGAATAGTAAAATCCATAGGACTTTCCATTCTACTCTCTAACCTCTGTGTATTAGTGAATTAAGCGTACTTATACTAACACTATATTGCTGACCCCTTCCCCATATACATGGCTTTCCCATGCTCAAAGTACTATGAACCAGCCCGACTTCCATTGCATCATCCTTTAATTCTTGCTTTTAACAGCTTGTTTTAACGTACTCACTTGTGTAAAAATACAATGGATCTCCTAGGTTCAAGTAAAAAAAAAGTAATTTTTCTTTTCTGCAAAATTTTCTTGAATAAACTCCCAACATGTTGAGTTAATTTGTATCAAGTAAGTATTTGTATTTTAAATTTGTATAAGACCTTGAATTTCCAATTCCATCTGCATTAGATAAAAAATATTACACTTAAAAATTGTCAGTCATCAACAGTTTTCACAACTAATGCAAGCCATAAAACAACTCATGATAATTCAAAGAATGCAGTTTTGAAAGATGGCCTTTTCTTTTCCACTTTATTCAATACTGTAATACCTCCTTGCAACAATAGTTTGGGGACCAAATAAAGATATTGTTATAGAGAGATGTACTGTTATATCGAGGGGTGGTATAATTACGATATAAAAAAGTTAAATTTTGGTTGCTTTAATGTGGACACAATACAACAATATACATTTTGCAAAAAAAAGCATCACCAGAATGATGATTGTTAAAACATACAAAAATTTGAAAATTCAGTTATACAATAAAATAGTTCACATTGCTGAGAAACTTATTTATCGAAAAAATCCATTATTTTCATTTGCCTATTCAATTTTTTAACTGTTAAGTCAACTAACAAGGTTTGCATAGAGTCTAATGCACGAAAATGATCATCATTTGTGGATGAAAGGCTTCAAAAAATTGCTTGTAGAGACTGAACTGATTGAAGACAGGAGTGGCGCAAGTGTCTGCATGACGGGGTGGGCACGGTCTCCCCGACGGGGGGAGGGGCATGACTTGCTCTACGGGAGGAAATTGTAATGAAAATTGGCATCAAATTTTTGCCAATTTTTATTTATCTATCAGTTGAATACCCCATTGTGTGAACAGGGTACAAAAATTTTCCCTCACAGGGGCACAGCAACCTCGACAGGGGGGTCCCTGGCCCACCATCCCCCCAGACATCACCCCTGATTGAAGCTGATAAAGGAATGTGGATAAAGATTGTGATGTATCTGCATCATCATCCTCTTCATCATCATTCTCCGTTTCGTCTGTGATTTTGGACAGAAATCACAGACGAAATGGGTTATCTGCAGCAATTCCTTAAAAACCATAAGATCATCATCCGCAGTTAAATATTCCCCCACGTCAATTCCGGACATTTTGCCACTTTTATTCTTTAAGCCGAGTTAAAGACTTTTGAAGTCTCAAAACACATTCTTCAGCCATCTGAAACATCACCATTTTTCGAATTTTCAACATTATCAGTTTGCTTATCCTCCATAAAATATTGTTACAGAGGAAAAAAATGGCATCGAGATAAAAAAAAACATTGTTGTGAAGGAGTTTATTGCTGTACAGAATATTGTTATATTGAGGGGAGTTTAGTATTGTATTCTATGCAAATTCACCAGGACCAGAAAATTTCATTGTTGTAGAGGAATTCATTGTTGTATCAGATATCATTGCAGCGGGAGTTGACTGTACTTTACAAATGTTTGGATCTTAGTGATGTGTTAAGAATTAAAATCTCAATCATTACATTTAATACATCTTTTCCAATTTGAAATTCAGTTTACAAAATTCAACTAAAGCAAAAAGAGCTGGAATTTTAACATAAGCCCAGTTAATGCATTTAAAAAACTAAAATTCACTATCAAAATAATCAATGTTCTTACTATTTTATATTACTTTCTTAAATTAATCAATAATCGGTTAACCTGGAGTTTACGGAGCCCGCCTACTTCGTTCCTCTTAGGATTGCCAAATCTTTGCCGCCAAGAACTGAGATGCGAGAACATTTCTTTTGGTTGCGTCTAGATGTCTTTAACAAGTGACAAACGCGCATGCGCACAAATTGACCTTTTATCAGTGTTTTGCTTATCAGGCTATATTGCGCCATGTTTGATTGGACTGTTTTGTTCAACTCTTCGATGCAATTGGTTGATAAATTCAAATTTGAATAAAACTTCATTTGGAATTCTTTGGATGGAATATCGATTCAGTACCATGTATGTGATTCTGTGTGTTTCATTTCTCAATGAATAAGCGAAGCTACGATTATTCCGCTATGCTGAGAGCAAAGCCGCTGATGTTTTTTTAAGTTAAAAAATTTGCCCGGTACATGCTTGAAATGCCGCAGGCATTGCGTGCAGAAATTCTCGTTTTCGGAATTTTTTAAAAAACGTGGATTCCTAACATTCAATGAAAAAGCAGAGCTACTAGTTTCCTGCTATGCTGAAAGCGAAGCCGCTGATGTTTTTTTAAGTTAAAAAATTTGCCCTGTACACACTTGAAATGCCGTAGGCATTGCGTGCTCAATTTCTCGTTTTCAGGTGACGCATGCGCAAGAGAGCAATAAAAAGCGTACTGCACATCCAAAACAGTATTTGGTATTTGGCAACAGCACATGAAATTGCGCCAAGAAGAATTGGCGAGAAGCAGGCTGGCACCGTAAACTCCAGGTTTACCCAATAATCATTTGGAGTACAGTTTTCCTCTATTCAAAAATTCTACTGTGAATCAGCCAAGGATTTTTTTCTTCCTTAGTGCTCTTCTAAGTTGCCAAAGTAAAGATAGAGGTGATGACATTTAAAAAGAAACAAAAACTTCTGTCTAAGACAGTATCTTACCAATACGAAGTTAAGTAAAGAAAATTGTTAATCAACTGAGGGATACAGCAAGATATGTACAAGTTATAATTTGATTACTTTGATAGAATTATTTTAAAATGAATGAATTTATTATGCAGCATTTTCAAAACATAATTGAATTTAAATTTGAGCTAAGCTAAAAGAATTCTTTATTGATAAATTTTTTTTTGGTGCTTAAATCATTTATTCAGGCTTGAACATACTGAATTCTAATAATTGTATAATAATTCATTCAATTATTTTTAATATTTAAAGTATAATTCATAGAGATAATAGATCAACAATTAATTTCACATACATCAAGTCGTAAGCATAAATTTAAAATAAAAGAATAATGAACATAAAACTGTAGCATCTTACTATTTTTGATATATTCAACCAAGTCCATGGCAGTGGATTTGGAACAACAGGCCTTGGAAGCAGCAATAAATTAATAATGAGAACTAAAGAATATAATAAACAAGGCAAAGATACAAGGATAGTGTCTTCAAAGCATGATGAGAATTCTGGAACCTGATTATACCAAGTTTGATTCAAATCCTGCAGAAAGATAAAATTAAAAAGTGCACAAATTCCAATAAAATAAAATGAACTGCCATCTAAAAAATTAATCTAGATTTAAAAAATAAACCAAATTTAACATTCTACAAATGTATATATATAATTCACTAGTAATATTTGAAAAAATATTAAAATAAAAACTTTAATTTTTGATTAATCAGCAATTTAAAAAAATTAAAAATGAATAATGAAGAAAACTAACAAAAACACTTCTATTATTAACACACAAAAAAAATCATCATTAAAGTTTTGGAAAGGTATCATTATTTGAAAACGAAACATCTTAAGCAAGTAGGAAAAACCAGACTTTCAATAATGTTAAAATTTAAAAGTTAAATTAATCCCATTCAAACAGCACTTCAATAAGTTACAATCACATGGATTTTAATTATTCTACATGTCTGCCTTTTAATTTTAATTTCTCACAAAATAGTGAACTAATCTTTTTATAAATATTCATTTCTTTCAGCAGAATAAGGCGTTTTAAAATTAAATATTTAGTCTCATTCAGTAGTAGTATAACTCATTATCCTTACTCCTTAGTATAACTGAAGAGTAATGTTTAATTGACACATCTCTGCTAAAATTGCAATTGTATGATGGGCGGAACCAATTTGTACAACTACTGCAGATTAATTTAAAACAAAATTTTTACCCTCAGTATTTTTTGAGAGTACGTTTGACATTTGATTTAAAATTTTTATGCATTATTCTATTTAACCATATAACATTTTTACATATTTTATGGAATACAAAGATGCTCCCAAGTATAAAAGAAAATCCTTCTTTATAAATTCCCATTTAATCAAGAATCAAACAATTTTGATGCTATTAAAACTTTTTCTCATTCTTATGTCTAGCCTACTGGGTAAAGTCTACCCTTCAAAGCACATGGAAGCCCAAGATTAATATGAACTAAAATTAATAAATCATATCATTAAAAATATTTAATAACTTACCAGAAATTTATCACTACAAAAATTTCCGTCCATGAATAGGAAATATAAGAACAGTTTGTTATTATTAATATTTTTTTTTTCCGATCAACACATTCACCCAATTTAAAACGCCGGTTCACTCGGACTGACAACAAAACATCGGCATGGAATAAAGAATAAAATCATGCTTCACGCGCCACGCATGCGCTGAGGTTAGTGCAACGAGAGCCAAGATGACGTACTCGGAAATATGCCAGTGAATGTTCACACCACAGAGAAAAAGGTTCACATTACGATTTCAGCAATATACGAGTATTTGATACAACAGATACAATTGAGATAAACAACCGAAAACCTGCAAAACCACGTACCAGCTTCGAAGCTTTTTGTAAAGTGGTTTGGGATAAGAATGAGCATAGACCTGGTAAAGAGAATCTTCGGGGAAAATTATAACAAAAAAAGCTTAGTCTAAACATTACGCAATACTTTGTTCATTGAACCCGCAGAACTTGATTTACAGAACTTCACAATCCAGTTAGGGGGAAAAAATATATAAAAACCCTTTGAAGAATTCATTGTTAATTCGTTCGGTAAGAATTTATAATCCCAAAGAATACAGAAATAGTAATTAAGTAAGAGGTTTTATGTTTCTTTCAATTTAAAAAAAATCAAATTCATTTTTTTAAATAAAGAATCTAACTCTTAAAAAAAAATAGAAAGAAATTTCATTCTTGATATCGAATTTTCGAAGTGCTTTGTGAGTGTTAATTGTGTGCTAAAATGTAATTATATGATATTTTCAAACAAATTTTCAAAAAAGCCTTTTTAGTAGAATTTCATATTTTAAAAACGTTTCCCATAAAACTCTCTTAATTCTTAAAAAAGGTACTTATTTTAAAAAGTCAACGTGTAAGTAAACGTTTGATTTCATTGAAAAAAAAAAGTTATACGGGAATCGAACCTCCAGTTCGAAACATCGTAGCACGATAATGTTGTTAGGTTTGATTCGAATTTTATAATATTTTTATAAGTTTACTTGTTGGTTATATAACGCTAACGTGCACACACATACACAAAAAATATATTAAATATTGTTGTACTGCACGTGTGGGTATAAATTAAGTAATGAAACATTGCAAAGTATTGTCGTAAATTATGCTTAAAATATTTTTTAAAATTTATTAAAATTCAAAGAAGAAATTGCACGGAGATAAAATTGGTGTCACTGAAAAGTAAGTTTTAAAAATTTTAGATTCGTGTAACACTGATTTTTGTGCGGTGACATGTTCCGAAGTTATTAAGAAAAATCATTAAAATTTCGATTATTTTTTAATTAAAAATATAATAAAATTTTGAAAACTTCTTTCTTGCTGAGCATCTATTATCCAAGCAGGAACTAAATGCCAAATTTGGCAGCTCTACATCCAGCGGTCTGTCCTGTAGAGCATTTGCCCCAATTTTTGCAACTTGCGTGTTGTAATTTACAGACCGTATCCAGTCTATAAGCATATTATGCTTAAAAAAAAAAAAAAAAAACTTCCCATACGGTTAAATCTATAATTTTGTACATATTTTTTGCATAGCAATGATTATTTAGATATGTTTTGTAGCAATTTCATGTGGTCAAAAAAATTCATGGTTACTGTTCAGGTTCCTCGAAGAGACCCACTTAGAAACAAAATGTCTCATTTACAAAATTAGAACTATTTCAAATATATGCAGTTCCTTCCTTTCCATGGAAGTATACCTGTGCATTTGTGTGTTTCTTTGGCATTTTAAGTGATAAAAAGAATTTTTAAAAAAATTAAATTTAACAAAAGATTGTTCAATTGTTATTCGGTTTGAGGGGAATCGAATTTAGGGATGACGGTTATTGCAAAAACAACCAGTTTTCGGTTATACCGGTTTTTTTTTTCACCTCCGGTTTAACCTGGCAGTTAAAACCGTTCAAAATAACCGGTTTTAGTTTTTTTTTTTTTTTAAAAGAAACAACGTTATAGACAAAAATTTTTATTAATAATAATATACAAGAAGTAAGGATTATTACAATAAGTAATATCAATAAATAAGTAATTAATGTAATAAGTAATGATTATAAATAAGTAATTAATACAATAAGTAATAATAATAAATGAGTAATTAATACAATAAGTAATAATAATAAATGAGTAATTAATACAATAAGTAAGTATTGTAGACAAATACAAAAAAAAAAGAA